>NW_022261574.1:61869-75235 GCF_009602425.1 Actinia tenebrosa
TTTTCAAATTTCATTTATCTCTGCAAGATGCACAAATCGACAAATGAGCGTGCGCGTGCGCGAGTTATACATTCACCTGTAGGTGAATAAATAGCATATAAGGCATAAATTGCGACCAATGAGCGCGCCGGATTTATTATATTCACTTGTGTAAAAATACTAATATAATATATACGTGTTTAATATGCACCAGCAATAGCAGTTTTGATCGTTGTGACGTTACTCCATGCTCCATGTCCTACTTGCGTGACGGCCTTTATTGAGACATTGTATTCAGTGTACGGCTTTAAGTCGGTCACAGTATAACTCCGGTTATCGCCAATAACTGTAAATGTTCTGTTTTCCACTTTCACTAGATATCCAGTGATATGGTCAGTGGGACTGCAATTTTCGTACGTCCATGTCAATTTTATTGAACGTTTGTAAGGAATAAAGTCCACAAGAGGTGGTTCTGGTGGAGGAAACATTAACAAGATAACTCAATCTTAAGGTTCTTTTTTCATTATTTCTTTTGGAAAAAATTGAACACTCAAATCTTTATTATCTGAAGAAATGGCTCTTTTAAAACCTTTTTTATGATGGTCATCGATTGTCGTCCAGAGAATGTCATAAAATGGCCAAAACATGCTGCCTAGAAACATCACCGATATTATGCTCTTCTCACCAGGTTAACTGACGCATATAGTCACACACGTAGGTCCATGTTAGTCTTATTGAACGTTTGTTAGGTAACGAATCGTGAATTGAATGAATAGAACTGTGGTGTAATAATGTTAGAATGTTGATTATCACAGTGAATAAGCGATGGAATCCTATACGAGGTGGTTCTGATAGGAAAACAAATGACAAGTTCGAAACTCTATATCTTGATGAAGTTGTAGCTTTTATCGTTGTTTCTTTCGAAGAAAAAAAATGAACTTTCAAATCTTCATAAACTGAAGAAATGGTTACTTTCAAAACCTTTTTCTATGATGGTCATCGATTGTCGTCCAGACATTGTCGTAAAATGGCCAAAACATGCTGCATAGAAACATGCAATCACCGTTAGTATCACTCTTCTCGCCGGAAGCCGCGTGTAGGCTGCTATAATTTGATTTATTTGACAATTAATGTACGTTCAGTTTGTTTGCTGAGCCTTAARCGTCGTCATTTGCAGTCCACAGAAGCCCAACGAACACTAAAGAAAAAAGAGTACGGGTGGACAGGGCACATGTCTTTTTATGTGTGTTATTTTAAATTTAGCTTGAAAGTGGCATAATGACATGCGCATAGACCGACATGACTAAGGTCTCAAGGTTCACTCATACTGATGTGCATCTACTACTGCACGATTCTAATTGCTTTGCGAGAATAAGGACTGGGAAAAACCACGAAAAATAAAGGTAGCCAAACACTGATTAAAATGCTAGAATAATGCAACATACTTACCCTGGTTAGTAACGTAAACGTTGACTCTCATTGTTTTCGAATTATGATATTCCACTGGTACAAATCTTATGTATCTTGCCAGTTGAGGGTTTTTAAGATCACGACGTACTACACTGTTAGAGTTGGTGTTTCCTTTGAAGAGCTAAAAGGTAAAACCACCAATAAAAGACTAGAATGTGAAATTGTCATAAATGAACAACGATTTAGAAAACAGTTTTTCTTTGCTTTTTTGTAAAAAATATATATATTTCAAGCAGCACCCAAAGAATCCCTTGTTAGCAATAATATATAAGCGTAGATCAAAAACAAGGAGTAGGTCAGCTTTAGCTCCTTTGACTGTCGTACCGCCTATATGTTAATTATAGTAAAAATTCTAAAAGTAGATATGAAATGGGGGTTCTGCATCACGGGTCCCGTCGGGCTACCCCGGGCCCATAGGGGGAAAGGGTGTTCTACATCATTAATTCTGGAACCGCTCCGGAGCAAAAGGGGGCTACATTTTTACCTTCTGCGGACTCGGCCGGATGACGTCATGATTATTATTCAAAGCAGGGGAGAATTGTTTCTCTCATCGTATTCAATTTGCGTTACAGCTCGATTTTTTATTCCTAATTTATTGTATGTCTACGGATTGTTTTTTATTGTTCTCATTATCTTCTCATCTGCCTGATTGCCAGTTGCATTCACCCCAGTGCGACTGTCGCTGCGATATATGCAAATAATGAATAAACGTCATGCATCATGAGAAGTTTGATTATGTTATATTTATTTCGATTTGTGAGAAATGTTTGACAATATTTTAGTCATGCTCAAAATTTTCTAAGTCGCCCAAAATCGTAAATTATGGCCTCGATTCTGCAGTTTGCGGTTTCTCTGGTCGGGTAGAAGATCATGCAGACAATGATTATCATCAGACGTGATTTTGTTAAACTTGCTTTATTGTTCATCATATTATGTGTAACATATTGTCGAGGTTCGCTGAATGCAGTTGGACCACAAGTGTTTTTCACTCAAGTTTCTTTATTTTGCATATATAACTTTATTGGTTTACAGCTTAGTTATTACTTTTGAACACGATTACAACTGCTTAGAAATTTTTATACTTGGGCAAGGACTTTGCGATTGCTCTCAATCGTCCTGAACGTCGTGGAGCACGCTTTACTACATCTTTATATTGAGCATCTTGATAGCTTATCCACTTGACTGGCTTTTCTTTACTTGGTGGTGGAGTGGGAAAGAAATCTGGTGGGGGTGGTAGGGTCTTTGCTTTGGGAGTGCCGAAGGATGCAGTAGGAGAGGGTTGATCAAAACTAGTATTGGGTTTTAATGGAGTAGGAGGAACTTCGGTCAAAGTTGAGGATTTCGCTCGACTGGGTTTGAAAGAGGGGGTCCTAATTTTCGACGTTAACCGCTCTAGAAAGGAATGGTTCTTAGGTTTGGGTGTTACATAGCCACTATCGCTGGCGAGACTTGTAGAGGGAACGTTTTCTGGAGTCGTAAGACTAAGGGATGGCATTGAAAGACTCTGACTAGTCAAGGGCGGTAGTATGGTTTTCTGCTTGGGTCTGTATACAGCAGTGCTTGGAAGTTGCTGTTGTAGATAGAGTCTAGTTTATTCTTTGATCTTCAGTTCCGCGGGAACATTGGGTTCCATAAGAATGTTATTCATCTGTTCCTTTAAATTCTGTATTGTTTTGAGTATGGGTGGTTGTAAATAACTTTGACGTTCGAAATAGTTAGCCATGGATGTCATAGTGGCATCATACTCCCCACCATACTGTGATAATGTTGTTGTAGGATTCGGCTGGAAAGCAGTCTGATCATTGGGGAGAATATTATTTCTGAGTCTGCATTCTTCTGGTGTGTTTGGCTTCAGATACACGAAAAGATACCCATAAGGGCGTTGTACAGCGGCCTCCTACTTTTGAATGAACTGTTCTATCTTGCCTGGATACATCTGCTTTCCTAAAGTCATCATTTGTAGTTTATCTCTTGGGTTTTTAAAAAGAACGAGGTATGCAGCATTCAGACTCAAGGTGCGCATAATTTTTCCTTGAAAGTAAAGATTCTGTATAAGAAAAATGACACTAAGGTTTCGATGATGAGATCCTTTGGTGAATAAGTTCATGATTCTCTTATCATTGGACGTCACTGTCATTTGGTCGTCAATCACAATCAAATTATTGATCTTAGGGTTAAAATAATCATCTTCATCCAGGTCGTGCGGTATGCCTTTTACAAACTCGATCCCGGGAATGGTTTTCATCATGTGGTCGTAAGCAGATTGCCACTGAGCATAACTCCATACGATGCGCTGTGGCGGAGGACTGATCACTTGTGTTGCATTTTCTAGCAAATTCTGAACCCAAACCGTTTTTCCGGAACCGGTCATCCCTGCCACAATGTCTGTGAAGGGATGGGGTAACTGAAACCTGTCACATTTCGTGTGATCTTCAACATTTTGAGGCAATGGGTACGAGTGTACCGATGACTGCTTTTTCGCATTTGTTCTTGACCGATCCAATACTTTCGTTGCGAATTGTCCAACTTATGAGTTCGACTTAAATGAGTGTATAAATTCTTTTGCTCCTTTTCGCAAATAGGACAGGACCGCGTCGTCGTGCGTCTTTCGAAGAATGAGGCGAATTCCTATAGGGAGCGCTATTTATGGGAATCCAGTTGGTAAGCGCAGGAATTCTAGTCTTCATAAGATTCTAGTGTAGATATAAGATTCTAATCTAGATAGTAGATCTAGTGTAGATTCTAGTGTAGATTCTAGTGTAGATTCTAGTGTAGATTCTAGTGTAGATTCTAGTGTAGAATCTAGTGTAGCTTCTAGTGTAGAATCTAGTGTAGAATCTAGTGTAAATTCTAGTTTAGATTCTAGTTTAGATTCTAGTTTAGATAGTAGATCTAGTGTAAATAGTAGATTCTAGTGTAGATTCTAGTTTAGATTCTAGTGTAGATTCCAGTGTAGATTCTAGTTTAGAATCTGGTGTAGAATCTAGTGTAGATAGTAGGCAGCCAGTTGTATAATAAATACGATTGTTCTTTCCGTTGTCACTTCATTTGAACAAAGTAACCATCCCGAGAGAAAACATGTCTGTCTTACTTCGTGATAACTTTGGCTATTTGTATCTTTTGACTAAATGTCCAGAGCCCTCAGAGGAAAGTTTTGCTTGCAACAGCCACTCCCGAACAAGTCCATGTAATGTGTGAGATCTGTCATAATCTATTGAAAGGAGGCATTCCACTTTCTTATTCTTATAAAGAAGCACTAAGACCTCATGCTTAAGGACATCAGAGCGTTAGCTGACTCAGCAGTACCGTTCAAAACAAAGAAAACAATTTTGGCTCAAAAGGAAGATATTGCATCACCGTTGATGTCGGGTTTGAGTCTTTTCTTGTTATAAATAGCCCTTCGCAATCCCGTGAAATTCATTTGCACCTTGTTAAGACTTGGTGATCATCATGAAGAGAAAGTGGGTTGAGGATTCTGAGGAAGAAGTATCAGACTCCGAGACCTTTAGTGAGGAGGAGCCTTTGGATAATGAAATTGATCAGATGGTACAACAGCTTCCTAAAAACCTACCGAGGAAGAAGGCTCTAAATTTACTTCACAGCATGGCCGCTTCTAAGGACATTTTGTATCGGAATTCACATGGAGAAATGACTTTTCATCAACGAAGAATTCCATTAACCAGCATGAAGGAACTAATTGAGTATGCTTTACTGCCTTACAACCCAGTTGTCAGAACACCTAGAGGTTTAAAAACGTTTACCAATGGATTGGCAGAGCTTGGGATTAACAAGCATCTCATCGGCAATCAGAAATTGTTGGTAGATCTTGTTGCTACGCAACCGGAAGATGAAGACACGGATGAGAGTGAGTCTGAAAGTCAGTCAACTGATGACCAAGAAAACGAAGAAGAGCATGAGGAACAAGAAAATAGCGTTAATGATGAAGATGGTGATGATGATGATGACGAGGATGATGAGGAGGAGGAGGATGAAGAGGAAGGAGAGAGTATGGACGAAGAATTGGATTATGATGAACAGGAGCATTACAAGTGTCACGTTTGTCAAGAACCCCGACAGTTTTCAAAGATCTTTATAGTTCGGTGCCCAACTTGTCATTGGCACGAAGGTCGCTACTCAATGAACATGAACGAGGTTGTCCGGTGCGACATTTGTACGAGCGTGTTCCCTGCGAATCAACAGAACACAAAGAAAACGTTTTACTGCTGTAATGACTGCGATTCGATTCACCGGATGTCATTAAAATCATAGAAATTGAGACTCATCGTACTACGACAAGAGAGCGAAGAAATGGATGAAATGGTGACCCACGAGGATAACTACTTTTTTTTTAGCCAACTGGGAACATTATTAGATTATACTGTAAAAAATGCAAAATAAACAAACTTGAGTGAAAAATACTTGTGACCAATATTTACTGCATTCAGCGAACCTCGACAATATGTTACACATAATATGATGAACAATAAAGCAAGTTTAACAAAATCACGTCTGATGATAATCATTGTCTGCATGATCTTCTACCCGACCAGAGAAACCGCAAACTGCAAAATCGAGGCCATAATTTACGATTTTGGGCGACTTAGAAAATTTTGAGCATGACTAAAATATTGTCAAACATTTCTCACAAATCGAAATAAATATCATATAATCAAGCTTCTCATGATGCATGACGTTTATTCATTATTTGCATATATCGCAGCGACAGTCGCACTGGGGTGAATTCAACCGGCAATCAGACAGATGAGAAGGTAATGAGAACAAAAAAAAAATTTGAATTTGAATTGAATTGAATTAAGGTCGAACATACAAAAATGTTCTCTAGTTTTCTTCATGATCTTTCAAATTTCTTTAAAAATTTCAAATTCATCTTTATAAGTATACATGCAATGTTATTTGTTGCTGAATACAGCTTGTATTCAGAGGCTCCGTGTTTTTAGTCGTTCCTATCCGAAGAAAAGGCAGAGAAACAAAGCTGAAGAGCTCTGGTTGCGAGAATAAATCTTTATTCAATCAGTGCTAAGCATGATGATTAATTTACTCTTTGTTTTAAAAGCATATAGTGGCATATATTTTCTAAATTCTGCTAAAACTACCTTGTGTATACCGCTTTCGTCTCTATATCTGATCCAGTTTGACGAGTCATCCGAGTAATTAATCTTGTAACTTGTCACCCACTCATATATGTTTCTATAATGTGTGCTGTCTGGATCACCACCATTTCCTTGTGTTGCTACAGCAATAATAACACGTGGAGTACCGAGATCAATCTGTAGGTAATCACCAGGATTACTATTATACCTTGGTGCCCATCCATATTTACCGTACAATTTGGCTTTATGAGGTACATAGCGATAATCAAACGATGATGAGGCTGTGTAACTGCTGTCAGGTATTCTCAGATTGTTTCTCCCTACAAGAGATCGTTCTACACAACCTAAAAGGTATCACCATATGAAGCATTGAATTGTACATAATTGTATTTTACCTATTATATAACATTTTCTAACTTTATTATATTACTTACTAATACTTAATAATAAATATAGAGTGAATTTACATAACCCGGCTACCCAACAATTACTTAATTTTAATTTTTTTTTTTTTTTTTNTTAGAAATAGAACATTCTAAACAAGACAACTATAGGTATTTCAAAATTCGTATGCATGTAGTACTGAAATGAATATTATAAACTAATTACGATTTGAGACGATAATAGCACGAAACATTGACGGCTAGTGGAGAGTTCGCGACTGCCCAATACCGAACATATTTTCTTCCAACGCCGATTTTAAAGATTGTATCGCGATTTTAAAGAATTTAACATACGTAAAAGAAATAAAAAATGATGACCGATTTTCTTTGATCAAAAGCGAAATTCGCCTTACGAGCGCGCGCTTCAAGCTCAAGCTTAAAGTGTATATATATTTTATATTTTATATTATATATTTTATTTTCAAAATCACATATATGTGATTATTGTAGTAGTATGGTTGCAGTATTTTTGTATGTGGCCTTCTCTTTTCAGAGAAATAAGCATTTGAAATATCAATATGCAAATAAGATGACGTAAATTCCAGAATGGGTTACGTTTTGAAGTGTCATTTAAGGTATGATTTGCAAATGAAAAAAAAGCAGTACTTTCCACGACAGCATTTTTGTATAATAAATTAGTCTTGTCCACCACCGAACAACAGTCTTATCCAACACAACACTCAACCGGACCATCACGCGTCACAACAAATGTATTACATATATATATACACTCGATTGCAGAAACGTGGTAGTATACATTTATACATTCATACAAATACCTAATGAGATGCATATTGCAATTTGAGAGTTTTAACCCTCAAAACCAATTGAAATATAATGTGTAGGATGTAAAACACGAGAATATACTATTTTGACGTTCATTAAATGAAACAAATAATAAATAAAGCGAGTTTTCTGTTTCGCATTTCATTAAATATACTGAATAAATTAGGTATTTGTGTAAATGTATACTACAACCTTTCTGCAATCGAGTGTGTATATATATATATATATATATATGCATTGTATTATTTTCCGAAGAGAGGCGGTCTGTAGATAAACGTTTAGAAATCAGACGTTTTTAATATGAAAAAAAATGAGTTATGTTACTCCCATAAAAGTGCATGGCTTACCTTTTCCCTTCACTGTAACGCTTAGGCGCACATAATATGGTAGAACATTAGGTACTTTGACACTGATGCTTGCAATGTATTCATTAGTGTCATTCACAGTCAGGTTCTTCAACACAAACCAAGCACGACCCACTGTCAAGTTTTCAAGAAATTCTACTCTTCTTTTCAATGTGTCGCCAATATCTGTGTTTTTGGTCACCCTTCTATGATATCCATTAACACTGATAAACAGAGGATCAGGGATGTTGCCCTTTCTTATTCCCCAGCTGACATAAAGGATTTCGTTTTGTTCCGTAGCATTCCACATAAAGAAGGCATCTTCTCCAATGGAACCTTCGATATCTGATGGACTATCTATGGAGTTTTCTTTGTCAAGAATACAGAAAAGTATAAGGCATTGATATATCTTTACTATTATATGGTAACAATGAGCTACTGTCTGCATTAATAACTTTACTACATGAAGAAAATGTGTAGATTTTATAAAATAAACAAAGTAGCAAATTTAAGAACATGATAAATCTTGTAATGTAGGCACACAACTAGCCTTATTGCAATCAAACACCTACTATACTAGTAGCCGAATAAAACTATTTGATAACACTTTTCTATTTTAAACTGATCTAAACACTTCCAAAGATGTTTGAAGAACACCAGATGAGCCACGGAAACCTATGATATTTCTTCTAGCTTTTAAAAAATCTGGACATAACAAAATGTTTTAAAANTCCTCCATTGTTCTCACTCTTCGCTCTGTACTTCGTGGACCAATGTACTTTGTGTTTSTGACTGCTATAGTGATGWYGTAATTTGAATACTTGAGTAGTAACGTCAGGGTGTAGTTTGCAACATCACCCACGTCAATCATATTGATCTTTCTTTCTTGTGGTGTGATGTATCCCTTGAGGAAAAAAAAGTTGGATGTATCCCTTGAGGAAAAAAAAGTTGGATAGGAGTAACATGGAGCACAAGCTCAAAGGAAATAATCAACCAGAATATTTCGTTGACCAAATTTTTTTCTTCCTTTCCTTCAAACTATAGAAGGGGAGACCTGGTTAGCTCTGCTTTATATACACTATGCAAAACGAAGCTCACTGGTTGAATTAATAACAAATACTTACTTTCCATTTCAGCAAAATTGTWTSAGATGACGTTTCTGTAGCATTTAGAGAAGCAGTCTATTCAGGTTCTAAGCAAAACATCAATTACAGAACYAATGTTTTATTCAATAAATATATGGAAATTGGAGCGGTTTCACCCTATGCGAAACGGCAAATTGGTTTCCACACTGCATGTATATGATCAATATTTATACAGTAACCGCAACTAAGAGTCGCGTATGCATTTTTATTGGTTTATTCAACAGGACAGGAATAAATATTATTGACAATAACTACTTATTATTTGACTCTAACTACTTATTCCTGACTACACTAACATACTGCTGAATATTCAAAAATTGAATATCCAGTATTCGCATTTTGAGCACACATTTATCTTGGTTATTTTGATTCCCTGTTTGCCAAGGAACAGGAATTTGTTCGAATACGGACTCACATGAAATAAAATGTTTTCCAAGTAATATAATACGTRTTRAATAYGMACCTGCAATAGCAGTTCTGATTGTTGTGACGTTGCTCCATAATCCATATCCTACTTGCTTGATGGCCTTTATTGAGACATTGTATTCAGTGTATGGCTTTANTTTTCTTTTCTGTTTCCCCCAGTAAAACAGTGAAATAGACACGGCTAAAGACACGGCAAATACAATTATTATTTAGAAATACAATCATTTTCCTTACCAGTGTTCTGTCTTCTTATACCAAAAGTAAAACAACAAAAAGTTAAAGTACGAAAACTTGCCATGTTCATGGTCAATCTGATGTGTGCGTTAAAGACTGTCCAACTGTCACGAGTCATGCAGTATTTGAGCACCCGAAACTAATCTAAATGGAATCAGTTGCCCGTGATACAAACTATATTTATGAATTGTTTATTTTGATTCTGCAGGACAGCTAGTTTCAGGCCCGTAGCGGTGGGAGGGGCCAGGGGGCCTGGGCCCCCCCAATAATTTAACAACTTTTTTTTAAGTAAACGTCCAGCTAAATTTCAAACACTATTATCTTAAAATTGATAGAGAGGACTCATTTTTTCAAAAAAAAGGTCACATAGTTGGAATTTGTACAAATGATGAAAACTTAAAACATGACATGCGGAAAAGCACATACTTGAAAGAAATATAGGGCGTGGCAAAACGAGCCTCCCCCCCCCCCCCCCCCCCCCCCTATCAATAATTTTACCCCTGCTACGGGCCTGTAGTTTTTATGATTTCTCTTTCCATCTGAGGAATCGAAACAGCTAAAACAACCATGCCAAAGTAACAATGAAATAAAAAATATATTTTACGATTTTACGAAAAAAAACAAACACAAAACTTGATGAATAAGTGCTGCGCCACTCATTCGAGCCTTTGTTTACTTCGATTTTACTACTGCCTAGAGCATATATCTATATGGGTTGAGGTTATCGAACCTGAAACCTGATGGCTAAATTTGCTACAAATAATTGGCTAAAATCTACCGAAAGAGAACTCGAAAATGAAACAAGCTTGTGTGCGAAACTTATCTTTTTCCTAAATGACTCGCTCACGTGTTGGTAACTAGGGTACTACGCAGTCGCTATTAATGTCGTCACGCACCGCTTACTCCCCTAAGTAAGTGAGCGTTGCGTGACAACATTAATAGTGGCTGTGCTGCGTTGCCCACGGAAAGAGTTTATCTATTGAGAACACTTACAAGCAAAGCATAATGTTCATCCGAAAGCCTTGGCTTTGACTGACAACTTTACCATCCTTAGGAAGTATCGTCTTGGAAAACTTGATTGACTTATCTTGTATTAAAAAGAACATGAATCCTAAACTTTAAATCCAATCGGAATCCATTTGTGCTCGAGTGTTTACTAAAGTGACACCTTGCTCTATTTCTCTAATTGAACATTATTATTGTGCTAATTCACAACTTGTTTATTTGTATTCATGTTCACTCTTTTTATTTTACTTTATAATGATGACAAGATGCAATGCCGGAAACGTCGTTCGTAACTTTTTGTAACTACTGTTTTTCGATAAATTCTATTTCTAAAGTTAGCCTCATAATAACCAATAATCGAAATACATACTTCTACTATTTTGCTCTGATGGTTAAAAAATATATAGTTTCGAAAAGGAAACATTCATTATTTTTGGTTCCTGAAGAGGAAATGAAAGGCAGAACTAATGCATGGTGTCTCATATTCTCTTCATTTGTTTGTTACTATTTACTATAACGGATCGTTGAAATCTCTCTTAGCTTTCAAAACTATACTGCCAAGTGAAAAGATATAATATATAATAAGTGTCATTACATAATACTATAAATAAACAAACCGATCGTCTCACCCCTTGCTGAGTGTTATTTGGCAACACTTGTGAATATTAATGATAGTTTCACCGCAAACCGGAAGTATCTCTTTAGACACCTTTGCGCATGCTCGCATATTGACTAAGTCACGGTATCATAATAATCATATGTGGGTTACATCCCTAACAGCGGATTTTTTGGCTTCAAAAAATGTGCGTTACGCAGTTCAAGGTAGCAAGTTCGATTTTTCAAGAGACGTTTTCAACAGTTGGGCGGTATGTTGAGAGATTTTACTTCTCATTGTAATTCGCTTTGGCATTTGCATGTTAAAATATAGTATTAATTATTTCTTGTGAGGTGATTATCAATTGCATCCGTTTTTTTGATCGCTCGTACGTAACCTGAGTTGGGGCCGACGGGACTCCAATAATAGACGGGATTGTTAATTTTAGTATTTTTGGTTCTGATCAATAATTCCATAATTGCCACTGTGATGCAATMCAAAACTGGTACCATAATAAAACCTCAGCGTTTGCATCATAAAAAAGAGCACCGCCTGATCTGATGTGTTATTGATGATAACTAACGCATGCATTAAGTGACCCCACCCCACCCTACCCCACCCCACCTTTTAAAATAGTCACAGGCACCCTAAAACCCAGGATCGCCTCTGAATTATGAACAACTTTTATTATTTTCACACATATATACTTTTATTATGAAAAATGTGTGATAGCTTTCGATTTGACTAAATAAAGACTTAAGACTTGTTACAGCGATACCTGCAAAGTAATACCTCCGCACATTTTGCTTTTATTTATGAAATGACATTAAGGACGTTCATGGGCATTGTTTCTACGCATTTTCATGGGCATCCTTTCTACACTTGAATTTAGTGCGGCGCGCGCTCATCGTGAGGACGTCATTCCAATGTTTTGATAAGCAAAATCTCAAAAAAACGTCTTTCATCTCTTATAGCTCTAAACTGAAGTAAGGCACCCTTATTTTATTTTGTTTTTTGAAAGTACTCGGTAATACCTAACTTTAGAGGAAAAATGAAAAAATCGGACGATGGGATCAAATCGAAATTGCATATTTTGTGTATAATTGGAATATGATTTCACGTAACGGGAAGGCTTCAAGTCCACACTTATAGCACAATAACATTTTATATTTCTAATCTTTAACCCAAATTTCAAATACAAACTTGCTATTGGGTTATTTTCTAGTCTTCTGTAAAAAATGGGGACGATCAATTTATTTTTTCAGTAAATATGACTTATTTTTGACGGCTTTCCATGTTTACGCGCGTTTTTACCGTAAAAAGGGTGAACTTTCACGTATTCTGACGAAGTTGGGGACCCCCATTTTGTATTTGCTTATTTTACTTCTAGTATAATGTTCTTTCATCATGCAAAATTAAAAAGAAAATTGTCGATGGGATCTTTTGCCCATGAACGTCCTTAAGGTGGCTGGACCCCCTCACGCTTGACCGCTACCTTCCACTTTTGAAACGCTGGTGCATAAACGTGTTTTATCGGATTGCAAATCTCTTTTGCACATAAGTCACATAAAGATTGAATTAACGTTTGATGCAGTTTTTAGTGAGATCGGACGTCATAACACGTGATTATGATGAAATATTTGTTTTCGTTTAGAAAATAATTTTAGCCTTGCAGAGCGTTCAACRCTAAAATGCTTCGTACCACATAATTATATACTGGATGCCTCCATTGTGGGGATTTTTGAAAAAATCCATCTAGCTAATTATGAGATATTTGAGATTATTTAAATATAGTGCATAATCTACTTCAAAACTAAACAATGGATTT
>NW_022261575.1:7980-21103 GCF_009602425.1 Actinia tenebrosa
CATCTAAATCATAGAGGACAAATGGTCTGCTTAGATTTTTATTTAATTTTACAAAAAAATTCATTCGCATCTTCTTGGAGAGCAACCACATGACTCAAAATCCTTCGAGATAAATTTATAATACTTGTAAATATACAAATTTAGGTACTGCCTAAGAGCGAAGCACAAATCTTTCCATACTCAAGGAAAATTGGTAACCAGTAGTTGATTTTTCATGCATGGACGTCCGGTTAATTGGCTAAGTATGTATGAGTGGAGTCATTATGGGGGAAAAACCACCATTTTCCAAATAGAGTCGCAAAACTTGCTTTTTAAATTGAAAATTAAATATTGGATCTTGAAAATTAGCTGTAATTCAAGTAATTTAAACTTTAGCCAGTTCTTAGTCGTTGAACCGAAATTTTTTATCCTCATCTACTTCGAAGCTTGGATCATATCTAGAGAATTCTGCTCTACTTCGTTTGCAAGAAAAATCGATATTTTAAGTCTTCAAAGCATCAGAAAACTTATTCAATTCGAAGACAGATAGTTGATAAGTATTGCCTGTGTAGAAGAAAGGATATAATTAGGCAAATGGTATGTAAAAATATTTTTTGAAGCTGAAAACTAACGGCTTTCATCGTGCAAACTGGCACGAACTGCCAAAGTTTTTGAATTTTAAACATAAGCTTTAATGCATTCAGTACAACTTAACAAGAACAAGAGACACATTTATTAATGCAAAATAATAATTTCCTTTGTCAATAGCTGGCCTTTGTAAATGTTTTTGAATTTTTTAAATCAATTCTTATCGAGTAAAAGACCATGCAGTGTCTTACACAAGAAGATATCCTCAACAACACAAATATAAGTTCATTTTTTGTAATTATACTAGTATTAATTGGCTGTCATTATTTAGGTAGCATAATTAAGATATGCATAGTGGAAAAATAAAAATAAATTTATTTTCCGTTGAAAAATAGTCTCCCGTTGGTTTTGCTAGGGTATTGAACACTAAGGCCCAGGGCAAACGTCGAACTAACCATGAGCTTAATTTAGTCGAACTTATTACATTTGAAATAGGTTCATGCATGCCTAGTACGACGTTTCCTGCAATTGAGAACGACCCTATTGAATAGGTTCGAGTCCAGCATAAGTTCGACAAGCCAAGTCGGACATTACGACTCTGGAGCGACTTTGCGGCAAACGCAGTTTTAAACACGTGCCGAACTAAATTCATAAATTATGCAAAATAGCAAATCAATCATGCAAGTCGCATGACTTACACCAAAGCCGTGAAAACAATCACTCCCCCACCTCCCAAACACTCATCCCCCCCCCCCCCCCCCTGATGAGCATGCGCTATACAAAGATGAGTGATGAACGAAACAGAGGAGCTCTGGATACGAAAATAAATTCAAAAATACTCAAACTGAACATGTCCGCGTTTAAAGGATCCTTGCCACGAGACGAGACTCTCGAGTCTTGTGGTTTTTGTTTTGACCAAACGAAATATGTTTGCCTGGTTTGTGAGATGCTGACCTGCAATAAATGCGATGTATTCGAGGGCAATGAAGATGAGCCGGGCTGTACGGCGGGGAAAAGCGTTGCGTGTTGTGAATGCTGCGAGAGAGACAAAAAAAAAAAAGATGAAAAACAGGTTCCCACAAGGATATGCATTCATCCGTAAAGACAAACGAATTCCGTGCGTTCCCCCGTGCATTTTCATGTCCAATTAGAATTATAATAACAATGAGTGAGATCGACATTGGTTCGGCGTTTGCCGCCACGTAGGCTCTTAGACCCTGGCTACTGAACGAGGAAACAAGTTTCCAGAAACATGTTTCCCGCGCGCATGTTCCCCGATGATTACAAGTTTAGCCACATGCGAAACATTGCTGCGTGCAACAAATTTTGCTTCCAAGACGCAAAAATGTTTCTGCTGTGCGGCAGAAACATTTCATGCTTCCAAGACGCATGGAAACAATGTTTCCCAATGTTTCCTCGTTTAGCCACGAAAGTCAACATTCTAAAAGTTCGTTACTTAGCAACGCTAGCTCTATCTTGAAAGTGCGCATGCGCTAACCGATCTTGAGTAAATATGTTTCCCGATGTTTCCCTGACAGTTTTGCCACCTTTGGAAACATTTAAGAAAACATGTTTCCCTAAATGTTTTCTAAGGTGGCAAAACTGTCAGGAAACATCGGGAAACAATGTTTCCATGCGTCTTGGAAACATGAAATGTTTCTGCCGCACAGCAAAAACATCTTTTGCGTCTTGGGAGCAAAATTTGTTGCACGCAGCAATGTTTCGCATGTGGCTAAATTGGGAAACATCGAGGAAACAATTTGTAAACCAAGATTTACACGGTAATTGCACATCAATTATCAATAATAACGAACAATTATTCTTAAATAGCAATTAGCTATTATCAATGACAGAGCAGAAAAATGACAAGGCTGCTACTTTCGCAATTTTTTCCTTTATCTCTCATTTATGCTAAAAAACGTTTAGTGTTTCATTCGTGTCTCTTGTGCTTTAAACTTTTCACAAAATTCTACTAACCTCGAGGTATTAGCGAAAATGTTAGTTTTTGTGCTGATCAAAATATCATCTCTCCCAACGTTCAGGGCGATATATCTCAAATAGACAGAGCAGAAAAACGACAAGGCTGCTACTTTCGCAATTTTTTTCTTTAACTCTCATTCATGCTAAAAAACGTTTAGTGTTTCATTCGTGTCTCTTGGGCTTTAAACTTTTCACGAAATTCTGCTAACCTAGAGCAATTCTACTTCGAGGTATTAGCGAAAATGTTAGTTTTTGTGCTGATTAAAATATCATCTCTCTCAACGTTCAGGGCGTTATATCTCAAATACGCATTTCTTAAATTTCCCCAAATTTTGGTATTTTGTTAATCAGCCCCAAAAGAGCCTGTTTATGAAATATAAAGCTTATTAACGCATAAACGTCGAAAGTAGAACCCGTTTTTCTGCCCTGTCTCTCAAATACGCATTAATTAAATTTCCCCAAATTTTGGTATTTTGTTAATCAGGTCAAAAAGAGCCTGTTTATGAAATATAAAGCTTATTAACGCATAAACGGCGAAAGTAGAACCCGTTTTTCTGCCCTGTCATTATCAATAAAAACGATGATCATCATGTCTCACTGCTTCAACCAAAAGCCGCGTACTATCCAACAGCTTTCTATTTCTAGCTTTTCTTCCTTTTAAAAGATTCCAAATCAAAACCACGCATAACCCATAAGTAGGAAAGCAGGAATCGATCTGTGGAAAGCAGATACACCTAGAGTGCTCTGGAGTGCAACGAACAAAAGAGTGTGAGTGGTTCTTTATCTTTAAAGTGTTTTGACAAGACAACTGCTATCTTAAGTGTTGCTTAATTGTCATCACAGCGTTTGATTGAATGTTTTCTTGAAAGGTCATTGTCAAGGTTTTAAAAAAAATATTTTTCTCATAAATAGAAGCAAGAGGTGAGGTGTTAATCATTAAGGATATCCTATTGGAAGGAACCTTTACCGAAGGTAAGTAAGCGATAATGCTTTTTATTAAGAAATATGAATATTGAAGGAAGGAAGGAAGGAAGGAAGGAAGGAAAATACTGAAAGTAAATTTGATTAACTTATTAACTTATTATATAAAAATAAAAAAAATAAAAACTTATTACGTGTAAAGAGAGTAATAGCTAACGAAGCGACGCCGGCGCTGCTCTGCACGGATAGTGCAGCGATAAGAACTGAAGAATTGTGGTTGGAAAGGACGTTTACATATAAGATAAGTGAACCCAATTTTTTAGTATCTACGTATAACTGAAACAAATTTACATATATATAACCCTATCCGTCTGTCCTAGAACCATTGAACAAACGATTAAAAGGACGAGCAAAAAACAGGAGCAGGAGAAACAAGGAAAAAAAAAAAAAAAGAGAAACGAAGAGATACATTGAGAAAAAAGATTATCAACTCATTTATTATCATCTCTTTACGCTTAACTAGGTGATTCACGATGGAGACCCACATACTTATGTTGGTAGCCATCTTTGGGGTGCTTTCTTATTCTCAAGGTAAGTCGTGAGAATACAAACCAAAAAAACGTATTGTTATTAATCACCCATGCATCTAGCAGCCACCAGCAAACTAGCCAACCAGCAAGCTCGCTCACTCCCTGTTTCCTTCATTCCCTCCCTCTGTTATACGCCTTACTAACGCACGCCTTTTTGTTTGTACACATACAGCATCCCTTTCTCCTACAGAATGCAGTACAACCTATGATAAAGTAGGTGGCTTTATCGATAAGGCGGACAGAGCAATGCCAGAATTACTTTTCAATGGTAGTTAATCCAGGCATTGATAAGAGCAATGGCAACGTACTGGATGGGAAAGCACTTGAGGCATCAGTACACAGGTGAGGTGCATCTGACACCAAAGAGGGGAGCGTGGGCCTCCGAAAACCTTAGAATCATTTAAAGCTTATATATATCGAGTCTGTCTTTTGGTCGAGGGTCGAGGGTAGTTCGTCGAGGGTCGAGGGTACTACGTCGAGGGTACTACGTCGAGAGTTCAGTATTATACGGTCGAAGGTTGACTATACTCCCAGAACATTAAAAGGAATAACTTGAAAATCAAACATACATTACAGTGGGCCCTGTAGTGTTTACTGTTTAGCACGGGCACCGAAGATGGTCGTCACCAGCGTCTTTAGTGGGTCTTTTACGTCCGCCTTATACAGGGTTGTAAAGTGAAGATAGACGGGGACTATGGTTTTAAGTCCTTGTCCGAGAAGACTTGAAGGTCTAACTATTTGCAGGTGTAATTACAAAGGCAGCACCTTCTCGTGAGTAATTTTAAGACCCGGAGTGTTGGTCCGGCCGAGGCTTGAACCAAGACCTCCCGCACAACAGACCGACGCTCTTACCAGCTGATCGAGCTTCTATATATCTATATAACTCTTTTCCACCTTACTATACGCTTCTGGTTTGCTCGGGTTGACATAAGGTTTCTTGATCATCAGTCTTGCCTGTCAATGCGCTGCCAAGGCCAAAGAAAAGGGCTACAAGGTGTTTGGTTTGCAGTACTTCGGAGAATGCTGGAGCGGACCTGATGCTGAGGCGAGCTACGATAAGTATGGCGCAGCTGGGGCATCGAAGATCTACCAGTTCGATGGGAAACCTCCCTGTGACAAATCTAAGGAGCAAGAGTGTGTTGGTGGTCATTGGGTTAACTATGTTTATCGGCTTAAAGAGGGTGAGCTTGGAGAATATTCATTTCTGGATTCATATTAACTATAGTTTTTCGCAGCTGATTTCGCAGCCTATTTGTATCGTGAAGGACGATTCGCGGCCATTGTTTCTGGGTATCCTATCTTTGCGCTCTCTAAATCTATTCTTTCAAATAAGCAAGGAACGCTCGCATGATTTTGTGTAGACACAGAATCAAATTCAAAATGACGGCGAAATGTTCAAAGTTTGCGACACGATATGTCGAAAACGAAAACAGTGAACCCAGTTTTTCTTTCTTAAATACAAAGTAACATAAAGATCTATAACATATGTTTTTATAACTTTCATAAATACTGTGGATTGCTTCTTTTGTGAATGTTTTTCGTGTTCTTTGTGTCGAGGATACTCATATCTGAAGACTTTGAAACAGAGTCTTATGGCTTTTAAGCAACGATTTATTTCACACGATTTGCAATGATAAGGCGCCCGTCTTTCATCTTGAAAACAATATGATCGATTATCGGGTTGCCAAGTTCCATAAAATTGACATCAAACTTTCACCGCGAACGTCCTTCATGAGCGTGCATCTTGCGTACGAGGATACAATTGAGGCTTTCGGGTCGGCGAGTTTGCGATAAATGTCAAGACAAACTGTTAGAAATATATGGACGTTGCTTTAGAGTGAAGTCATTAAACCCGTGAAATAGCTATTAGACTAATACACTTTAGTAGACCCTAATTCCATTGTTTTCATTGTGTCTATTTGACTATTACACGTTGACTAGTATTTTTTATTTCACGGGTTAAATGCCTCCATTCTATGCTAACCTATTTTCCGCTACTAGTATTTTTCTTTTTTTTCTTTTATAATCAAAGCTAGGACATGTTGTATTGAGTTTATGTCCTCATCATTCGTTTACTCACATGACGCCAACCCCTATACTTATGGAGATAATTCTCTTCCCAGCCATTCGCCTTTTTATAGAACTTATAATCATTCACACTTAGTATAAATACACAGGTGATTATTGAAAATCTCGCGCGCTGATTGGTCGAGAAACTCAGATTATCACACGATAATCACCTCCAGCGGTAATCCAAAATGGCGGCCAGCCGCTTTGTTGCTGTAACCTAATTTTAAATGTGTCTTTTATCTTCTTTTTTTTTCTTCTTTTTTTGAAAGAATCACCTGTGTATTTATACGAAAACAATTATTCACCTCAGGCTCAGTGAATATCGGGAATAATAACCTCAACTTCGTTTCGGTTATTATTCCCCGATATTCACTTCGCCTTCGGCGAATAATTGTTAAATAAAGAACCAATGAGTATGAAAATTAAGAGTACTTAAATGAAAAGTTTCTCCGCGTATCACTTGTCGTCAGAATTCGAAGCGTACTAATATTTTTGGTGCGCCTTTTCAAATTTAAAGCCATTTTTAAAATGTTGTTTTAAATATGTTTGTACCCAGTGAATTCGGAATTTACCAATATAAGTAAGAAACGGTAGCGCTTTCGACGATCGATACAATAGTGATTTTCTATTCACCTCCAGAAATTAAACCTACTACTCCTCCCAGCCCAACTTGTGGATATGCTCTTGGACTTCAATCGCATGCTTTGAGCGATTCCCAGATGCGTGCCTCCTCTGAATTTGATTCCAATCATCGTGCGGCCAATGGGAGACTTCATTTCCAGGCCGGTGGAGGAAGAACGGGAGCGTGGTCCGCTAGATACAATAATGCTGAACAGTGGCTTCAAGTAGATTTCGGTAAAATTGCAAAAATAATCAAGATAGCTACCCAAGGCCGTCAAGATGCTAACCAGTGGGTGAAGAGTTACACACTTTCATATAGCAGAGATGGTGTGTTCTGGAACATGCTGCCAGAGGTAAGTAAAATGAAGTCTTTTGTGAAGTCCAATTAAACACAAATCATGGTAGAAAAAGTGGTATCTCATTTTGTTTTTGTGTACGCAGGTACTTAGGGGAAATTCTGATCGATCAACTGTTGTCACTCGTAACCTGAAACAAGTTATATACGCTCGATATCTTCGAATTCATCCACGAAGTTGGCAAGGACACATTTCCATGAGGGCCGAGGTTTATGGATGCACTTCAGGTAAGAATAAACAGAAAACTATCTTGGTAAACGTTCTTGTAGTTTATAACATGTACACGACCTCAATTTAATAATTCTTTTTTTAACTTTGTCCAGGCTTTCMAGTTCCAACTGAAAGTTGCCTTTCTGCTCTTGGAATGCAGAGAAAAACTATCCCTGATTCCAGTATCAAAGCCTCTTCCACGTTTGATGCTAACCATTCACCATCCCGGGCAAGACTCAGTACAGTTAAACAAGGCGCAAAGACAGGCGCGTGGTCAGCAAAAACCAATGATGCTGGCCAATGGATACAAGTAGATATGGGCCGAGTTGTCAAGGTTACTCGTATCGCAACACAAGGTCGTCAAGATTATAACCAGTGGGTAAAAACCTATACAGTGCAATACAGCATGGATGGAGGTCATTTTGAAGACTACCAAGGAGGTCGGGTGTTAAAGGGAAATAGTGACCGTAACAGTATAGTTGGCCATATTTTGGAGCCCGCCATTATTGCAAGATACATCAGGATCCGTCCCAAGTCTTGGTATGGACACATTTCTATGAGATTCGAAATCTACGGATGTACTAGTGGTAAGTAATAGAAGTACCTGTGTTTGAGCTTCAGAGCTCTTGCCCCTGAAGGGTTACGTTTGATAACTCTTCGATAAGTCTGATCCATCGGCATAACCCATAAAAGTAATTACATTACTAATTATACAGCTTCTCATTAATCCCATATAGGTAACTGTTCAATCATTTTCCTAATTGGACAGGTCTTGTTGACATGGGATTAATTAGGCAGCTATATGATTAATAGGTAATAAGATTTCATGCTCCCCAATCAAGAAATAATTAGACTCGAAAAATTCCTCTGACTGCCAAATTGGACTCGGCCTACGCCCTCATCCAATTTTGTCAGTCCTCGGAATTTTCCTCCTCCAATTAGTCAATTTTGGAGGCTTGAACAAAAACCTTTTGTTAGGCTTGAAGTCGCACCGATTTTTTGATACGATAACCTAAAAAATAATTATTTTTTAAAATAAAGCTTTCTGGGATATTTCTTAAGTCGGACAAATTCGATGTTTTGTTTTGCTTTCAAGGTTTCCCTATTCCACCAACGCCATCTTGTGCTGGCGCCATTAACCTAGGTGACTGGATGTTGTCTTCTTCTTCGGACTGGGATTACAATCACAGAGCTGCAAACGGCAAGTTGGACTTCGTTGCTGGAGGAGGAAGGACTGGTGCCTGGTCTGCACGTCATAACAACGCCAATCAATGGCTGCTTGTCGACTTTGATCGAGAGATGAAGATTACACGCATTTCTACTCAGGGACGTCAAGATGCTAACCAGTGGGTCAGGACCTACACGGTAGAATACAGCCAAGATGGCGTCCGGTTTACACCTTACAGTGTGGGCAAAGTTGCGAAGGTAAGCGAAAATTTCGAGGTCTAGTTCTTAACAAATGTGATTTGCGGAATGTTATATTAGACCTAATCTTCTTTTTTTGCCTTGATACTGATTGTACTTTTCAGTCCAACATGTTATAACCATACCGATCAACCCTGGCTCTTAAAGGCCCGTTTACATTTGCGATTTTTGCAGTAAATTGAGGTGTGATTTTGGCGCGTTTTCGGAAAATGAAATACATTTTGTCTTGTGCTTCAAAATAGACATTTTCAGGTAATCTTGGTATCCGGAATTAAACTTTACAACTGTTAATCATTTACCATTTTAAACTATGATCAAATGCTGCAAAAATCGCCCGTAGTGTAAACGTGCCTTTATCGATATGCATCGAATTATGCTAAACACTAAGCGTTATTAGTCAATAAATAAAATATGATGCAAAAAAGTCAAAACAATTGGTCATTAGCTCTTTCATCTGCGTATACGAAGAAGAAGCAACTGTTTCGAAAGTGTGAGAAGCACGGGGACGAGCTAAGGATCGACGAATCTGTTTATACAAAGCAACGTTGTTTCCCCAAGATCATCGTTATTAAGGCCCTTTTCCTTGTCACGCCTAGATATTTGCTGCAAACACCGACCGTCATTCAGTTGTCAGCCATAAACTCCCAACACCGATTGTGGCTCAGTACGTTCGTTTGAGGCCGAAGTCTTGGTACAGTCACATATCCATGCGAGTGGGGATGTATGGATGCCCAACAGGTATGCCACAGACCTTTGAAAATTATCTTGGAACTAAGCAAGCTAATAGGAAAATATTTGAGAAGTGACAATTTTATCGAGAATAAGTATAGTTTTTCTTGTGTTTTTCTGTTATCTTCGCTTTCAAGATAACTTTGAAAGGTGTCTAAGCTTATTTGAAAGTTTTTTAATCGCGAATTTAAACTTAATATATAAACATATATTTCACAACCACCACTCTCCCAGTACGGGGCTAGCTCTTCCTTGAGGTTTCTTCCACACGCACTACCACTACATTCTATATTTACAACATACAACACTCAAATCACATGTTGATTTTTACGGAGAAGGTAAACCGGAGAAACCGGAGAAAACCCTAGTGGCAAGGAAGAGAGAACACATAAAATAAACTCAACTCAGATATTATCCAGTCTTAGCCAGGGCTTGAACCTGAACCACAGCGGTGAGAGGCGAGTGGTAAACCACTACGCCTTTCACGTTACGTATCGCAATTTTACCATTGATAACAGATGTGTGTTTTGATATTATTAATAGGTAAAAAGCCGGCAAGTCCTCCTTGTCATCAGGCAATGGATGTAGGAGTAATAATGGATCGATCAGGTAGCATTGGGGCCGAGAACTTCAGGAAATCTCAAGACTTTGTAGCAAGTTTGATCAGCCATTTTGAGTATGCGTCATCAGGCACTCGTTTCGGAGTCATCGCCTATAATGCAGCGGCAAACACCATCTTCAGATTTAATGACGCTGCTGTACAGAATTCTAAAACCTTGATGAGTCGCGTTTATGGTGAGTGAAAATAATATGGATTAAACATAACCCGTTAAGACCTTAAATACAATCGACCAAATCTCAATTATCAAACTCATTAATAATTCATGAGGAAAACACAATAGAAATCACGACCGTGAAGAGTGTTGTAAGTCTGATACAAAACTGTGTTCATTTGCATTAACTTTAAGTTGGATTTTCTTGGGCAGATTCACTTTAATTTTGAAAATTTTAGTGAAACACAAAGGAACTAACCTAGACGTTTGATAAGCAATCTACAGTATTCGTGTCCGTGTTGTATCCGATATACAAACTCTGGGCTACGCCTCGCTACAACACGGCCACTCATACTGTATATATTACTTAAAGCATCAAATTAGTGATCAGGGATATACAATACACCAGGCACCAAACAAACCGACCGACCGACCGACCGGCCGACCCATCGACCATGTGGACCAACAAGCTAGCCTTACAGACGATCCAAACCCAATAAGGCAAAAACAAAACACTCAAATGCTCGACTGATCTTCGAGAAAACAACTGACAAACGACTGACCTTACAGAACCAATTGTTTTAAAAAATTATAAAACTACCACATCAGCCATGAAGACGAAAAATATAAAACTAAAGTTTCGAAAGCTTCCAAGCGTTTTCTATTATCTCCATAAAACAAAATATTTTCCACCAACGACGACAAAATATGCTTTTTCAAAAAGTTATTTGGTAAATCTTTTCACGGATGTGGTTATTTTCTTTATTTTCGGGTTATAGACGTTTATTTTTAGTTGAAAACTTAGGATTAGGAAATCTTAAACTACGAACAAAACGTTTGCTGATTGGCTAATTGGTTCTGCATGATACAACCGAGAGAACCTGGCTGCCCCTGACCACTGCCCTTACTGAATTTTGAATTCTTGAATTCCAATCGTTTAATAATATCATTTTTTTCTGTCCATAAAGGTATCAAGTACTTGCAAGGTGGAACGCGTACTGACAGAGCCTTGCAACTTGCCAATAGTGACCTGTACTCTTCGCGTGGTGGTTACCGTAGCAACGTACCAAACGTGTTGTTTGTTTTGACCGATGGCAAGACCAACCGAGGAAGCTTACCTTATTCCACCGTCCTCAAGCCTTTGTTGGTACGTCGTTACAATGTATTACATTCAGGGGCTTTTTTAAAGAAATTCTTTAACCTGAGTTTATAATTTTTTTTTCTTCTCGCAAATAGGCCAAAAAGGTGAAAATGATAGCCGTTGGCGTTGGCAAAGGAATAAATGATAGTGAGCTTCGACAAATCTCAAAAAAAACATGTTTTCCATGTCAAAGACTTCAACGCTTTGTCAGAGAAATTAAAGGACATTCTTGATGCTTCCTGTCCCTGAAATTAAGTAAGGTGAGTCCCTTTGTGCACCAGTGCCTCTTTTCTTCCTTTCCTYYGTGCCTCCGTGACTCCGCCTGTCTTTCTCTCCTTTTCCATGTCCGTTTATCTACCCGCCTCTTTTTCTATTTTCTTTCTGTTTGCGTGAGCAATGAGATAAACTGGTGACATCATTTATATATGTTTTATTTCTTTTAAACTTTACAGAAATTGAAAAGGAACCAAAGGCATAAATGACAAAGGATTTCCCATCTGATTGATTTAAAGATATTAGTATAAAAAAGTGCTGATGTAAATTGTATGATGGTTCTCTTACATTMGTTTCAAAGCAACGATGGGATCAAAGATTCTAGGACCTACTTTTTCACAACTCAAAACATTTTTTAATTTCATTTCCCAGGGTCTCACCATTAATAATCATAGTGATGTAAGATACGTATGTTATTTGAGTTTACTGGTTATTGTACATCATGGCCATTTTTTTCACATTTTACTTTTCTTGTTTCATCATTTTAATCTCAATTTTAATCATTTAAATCCCTTTTCTAAGAGAGCTTGTTATAAGTCTTTTGCAAACTAGACCAGTTTGGATGACGCACGTGGATAGACGTATCGACCGAAAATGCTTTAAAACTGTCCACATTCTGTTTACCTTTTTCTGTAAAAGTATGGAACTTTTTTTCCCATGTTGTTTTTAAACCCACATTGTAAGTTAACCAATCATCAATAAGGCTTATGTAGTCATAAATATAAACACTTGACTAGCAATAAAGCAAGCAAACTAAAAAAAAAATTTGAAGTTTTTATGTCTTGTTTATGCAGCGCACAATACAAAGGCATTGGTTTGAAAACAGTCAATTCCAAAAATTGTCATTGACCGACTCAAGAATAGGTGACTTTCTTCTAGAAGGGAAATACATATTAATTATGTTTCTTTGAATCGGATACGTTTTCTGATACTTTGAAGACTTAAAATATTGATTTTTCTTGCAAACAAAGCAGAGCAGAAATCTTGCTAGATCTGATCCAGGCTTCAAGGAGTAAGATAAGTAGGTTAAACTTGTCCAGTTTTCAGTTGAAAATGAAATTTATCTTCTCCTTGGAAGCCATTAAGGGCCATGGTCAAACATGATTAAAACATGTTAGGACATGATGGTCAAGCAAACATGGTTGACCACGGTTTGTCCATGATGTGACCATGGTTTGACCATGGTCAACCATGAATGTTAAATTGCAAGGTCAGTAAGTTTCTCAAGTTGATCATGGTTAACCATGTTTGGAAGCAACATCAATACCATGGTATACCATAATCAACCATGTTTGAAAGCAATATTAATACCATGGTATACCATGGTCAACCATGTTAGAAAGCAATATCGATACCATGGTATACCATGGTTAAGCATGTTTGAAAGCAATATCAATACCATGGTAGACCATGGTCAAGCATGTTTGAAAGCAATATCAATACCATGGTAGACCATGGTCAAGCATG
>NW_022261575.1:36638-47757 GCF_009602425.1 Actinia tenebrosa
GCCCACTTATTTTGCTGAAGGCTGATCAGACCATGTTGAAAATACCTTGTTTGGTATCCAAAGATAAAATGAAGAAATAAAAAACAAAAAACTTAGAAGCTTGAAGACGCTTAAGGTAAATTTATTTTTCGTAAGTCAATACATTTTCTGTAAGACCAAAACTCTTGATGATGATCTGTACACGCAAAAATAACTTGGAATTATAAACTAATAAAAAGTATTGTACAGATAAAAGCAGGTATAGTATAAATTCAATTAAGAAACCTTTCAATTTGGGACAATTTTTTGATTGGTTACCCCCCAAAGACGCAAGGCATTATGGGGATGTGAAAGTAGAGAATGAAGACGGATTCACTGATGGTTTGAATTAAATTAATATGAAGATAGTTTAAGTGTTGTAATGTAAATTGTCTGATGGTTCTCTTACATTAGTTTGAAAGCAGCAGTAGTTTCAACGATTCTGGGTTCAGCTTATTTACAACTCAAATCCTTTCATTTTTCCATTCACTTCATCTTCCCACCATGGATAGTCATAGCGTTGTAAGATTTGTATGATATTTGATTTTAATGTTAACTGAACATTATGGCCCTTTTTCATAYATTTGTTTCATCGTTTTAATCTTAATCTTAATCCCTTTTCGAAGAGTGCTTTTTGAGTTACCGTAACCTAGAGTAATTTGGATAATGAACGTGTATAAACGCATCCACGGAAATTGCCTTCATATTTTTCTGTAAAAGTATGGATCCCATCCCCAGCTATCCCCCCCCCCCCCTCCCTTGTTTTTAAACCCACACCGTAAGTTAACCAATCATCAATAAGAATTATGTAGACATAAATGTAAACACTTGACTAGTAATAAAGCAAGCCAACTAAAAAAAAACAAAACGTTTTTACAACTGGTTTATGTAGCCCGTAATACAAAGGCATTGGTTTGTACACCTATTTCAAAAAAATGCTGTTCGTCGGAGATCTGAAATCTGAGACCGAAAGGAATTGTGTTTATGAATTGTGTAAGCTGTAATGATTGTTTGTGGTTTTAATAAGTAGTTCGCAGAAAGGTCAAATCTTGATATACTGACTTTGAGCGATGACCTGCGCTGGCAAACTAACTGGGTAAGTGTATATTGAATTTTGAACGAGAAAACACTCAGTCCCCCACAATTCCTGATTTCAGATATCCAACCAACAATATTTTCGAGAAAAACTGAATCATAACAACTTTGTTTTCCTTTTCCTAAAAAAGAAATTACTAGAACAATAAATTTGGAACGAATATTTAACCACGGTGTTTCAGTGATTTTTACCCGTATTACCTTTTAGCCCTAGACGCATAGGCTTAAGTTGTTAGACGACAAGTTTTTTGATTGACTATATGCGACTGCGCTCCATCGTTACCTGTGAATATTTGGGTGCTGTAACAGTAGAAAATGAATCATTTCTGACTTTGAGAATTACATCTAAATCATAGAGGACAAATGGTCTGCTTAGATTTTTATTTAATTTTACAAAAAAATTCATTCGCATCTTCTTGGAGAGCAACCACATGACTCAAAATCCTTCGAGATAAATTTATAATATTTGTGAATATACAAATTTAGGTACTGCCTAAGAGCGAAGCACAAACAATCTTGTATTGTCTCGGCGCTTTTTTGCAAAGTTTCAGGGGGGTCCCCTAGGGGGCCAAATTAGTGATTTTGACTACTTTCTCATAAATGAAATTTGGGCGATATGAGGGTCTTACAGAGACAGCCTCTTAAATATTATTGAGGAACACAGCGATAATTTGGAACTCGCGCAAAGGCTCTTGATGTTTATTAGTGTTTGGGCCTCCTGTGGAAGCGACTGGAGTCTCAAGGTTATTCAAGGGCAAGCTAGTCACGCTTTATCGTTCCGCCAATCAAAACAAGTCTTTGGTCTCCCTGTGGGGCAGACTAATCCAAACAAAGGGGCACGTTCGAACCTAAACTAGCTTCAATCGCATATTGCGAGTGGGTCATTTGTGGGAAATTTGTTATTTACTTTCCATCCTATCCAAGATGTCTGTGAAACGATTGAGTTTAAAGGTAGGTAGCAAAATGGGATGGTAAATATTTTGGCTACATTTTGATTTTATTGACCATTTGATTGATGATGCAGTTTGTATACAAAACACGTTCACTGTCAGAAAATATTCAGTCATGTGCGGTTTAAATAGAGAGTAGACTGATAGAAAGAATGGAAATATTTTTTCTTCTTTTATCAATTTGTATAATTTTGATACCTAATATCTCTGAGATTCTTTCCTTTACCCTCAAAAAGGTTTTATTTTAAGGCGATGAATAAATGATCTTTATTCAAATCGCGCTATGTATTAGCCGATCGGATAAAAGATACTTAGGAACATAATAAATACAAGCTTACGAAAAATATTTTTTTCTCTTATCACAACTAATATTAAAATAACTTTTAAACGCAGAACTCTATCGGTAAGAGCTAATAAGAGTCGCTGGTTATTCTTTCTCTTTTTTGAATATATCTTTCTTAAATGGCCTCAGCATTGAAAGCATTAATACCACAGGACGAATGAATGAATAAATAAATGAAATATCAGCATGCATGTAGTGTTTGCACATAATAAGTAGCTTTTTTGTGACAGAATTTATTACGGCTTTCGATATTTAGCTGAAATGTCAATGTAAATTCAAATCAAAATTCAAAATAATTTAAAAATGAGGAAGAGAAAACAAAAAATGCAAAATATTAAAAAGTGTACTCAATATATATAGTGCACCATTTTCTGAATCCTCTAGCTTGAATGACCACAAAACAGTGGTTGGAAAGTTGAGGTTGGACTTAGTCGTTGTACTTGGAGCCTTATTATGACCACCACTATCATCATCATACCAACACCATCATCATCACCCATCATCTTGCCTTCACCCTTAACTAATAATGATTTGCATCAATTGATTTAAAAGATTATCAAGCCAGGCTTTACAGCTGCAGCATCTACCAGAGCATTTCACAGCAGTCCATCCAACAGATCTTCCCTGGGCTTTCACCCTTGTCCAGCAGAACTAACAAAAGATGACAAAGTTAAGCCTATTGTTGTGTTATTTGGATGGCTGCTGGCGAAGAGCCGCCATTTAGAAAAATATGGCAGTATTTATCACAAACATGGAGCTGATGTTATGACTGTCAAACTGGAAGTGGCAGAGGTAAATGCATAAGATCAAGGCTCTAACTTAAATAAGTTCTGCCCCCAGGGAAGTTGTTTTAGGGTATCAATAAAAGAAATGAATTATTTATGTATTATTATTGCTGTTTTATTAAAGGTATTGAGACCAAAGAAGGCTGAACAGACGGCAGTTGACGTTCTTGACCGACTGACCACGTCACACACCCAAAAACGTCCATTACTAGTGCATGGCTTTTCCGTGGGTGGATACTTGTATAGCCAAGTACTAAACCAAATGGTTAACAATAGCAAGTACTCCCCTGTGATAGAGAGGATTCGCRGCCAGGTTTTTGATAGTCCTGTTGATTTCCAAGGGATTCCTCATGGGGTTTCAAATGCTGCACTTAAAAACCCAGTTCTGCGCTCACTTATGAAGAATACCATTAAAGGGTACCTCAAAGCAACAGAAAAATACACATCCAAGGTTTATATGGAGCGATCAGAACTGTTCCACAACAATCCTGTGCAGTCTCCCTCATTGTTTTTGTTCTCAAAGAGTGACGAAGTTAGTGATTCTGTAAGGTGCCAAGCTGTTGCTGACCACTGGAAAAACAGCCTTGGTATAGATGTGCAGTCAAAGTGCTGGGACAAATCTCCCCATGTCTCACATTTCTATGTCCACACAAATGACTACATTGATACAGTGAACAGTTTTGTTGATCAAGTCATGAAACCTCACAATCCACCATCTGTACAAAATCAATCTCAGTAATTAATGAAAAAATGACAATCTTGCGACTGGCCCTACCTTTCCCTCCAGACTCAGTAAAGGTGAGTGTTTTGGGATTCCTTTGGACGTGTGTAGATTGTAGCTGGAACCGAGTATGCAGGAATAAGGGAGAGGAATAGGAATCCCAAATCATTTGCCTTACTGTTGTTCTTTTCTAACAATAAACACTCAAGTTTGTCAACCAATCAGATTACAAATTGAATTCGAAAACAATAAAATTTGAGTTACATGTATTGAAAGTCTGTAAAAGCTATTTGAGGAGATGAAATAATATAAGAGAAAGAAAAAATAAAATTACATTAATTTTACACAAATAAAAAATGAAATAAAATAAACTAGTTGAGTGTTGACGGTTAGTAGAACGACTCACAGTACTTTAGAAATCAAGGGTGATGGTAGAACACTTGCCTCTCGCCTTCGAGTCTTGGATTCTATTCTTGGACTCGGCGTCATTTCAGTAGAGTTTGTTGCGACTCTTTCTTAATTCGAGAGTATTTTGTCTAGGTTCACTGTCGTTCCTACCTCTGCAAATTCCATTTCAATTTGTGAGTAAACTACAGTATGTCCCATCTTAGACCTATATTATCGATATATAATAATAACAATCATAACGAGAGGTTCTCATTTGGTGCATTTATACAACATCTCAATACGCTTTACATTTATGGTCAGTGGAGGACTTAACAGGCTGCATATTTTAATATAATATTGATAAAATAAATWAATTAAAATTTTGATATTTGAAAAGGCGTTATTAGCAGCCGTGCAGCTTATAATCATGAGTGATTTGTTAGTACATTAGTGTTAAGTAGGCCGTGCCCTGACTTTGATCAGCCCAGAGGTTGTTTCAGGCTTTGACAAAGTTGAAAGGTTTTTTTTAAACACTACATTAAGATCAATAAGATAGCGAATGGTAAAGCCATGACATATATAGCACTTAAATTATTTTAAACTGGATGAGTGAAGTGAAACAATTTCAGAAAGGAAAATTCAAACACAGAACTAAAATGTGACATTCAAAGTTGAATGAGAATTCCAGATTGTTATTTATCATGGCATCAAGTCATCATCTTGTAAAATATAAGCAGAACTAAATAAAGGATAAAAATGATATGGGGAAATGTTTGATTTTTTAATATTCATTTAAGTCAAGAGTGCCCATAACTCATGATTTCACAGAGCTCCACTGGAACACCAATATTCTACCCCCCCCCCCCCCCCAAAACAACAAAACAAGGCCTACCCTGAGTAACTGAGAAACCCCTCAATGTTTGCTCAGCTTATGTCACCAGAAAGGATTGCATATAGTGAATCATAGGAATATTTTTAATATAATTTTTTTACATCAAAAACCAAAGGGTATTTTGAACTGGAAGGCAAAATGGAATGCATAAACCATTACTACATCAGCATGATTCATAGTTTTCATTCATGTTTCTGGTCACCAGAAAACTCCAAATGGGGCACATTTTCTCATGTTTTGGCCTCCCTCAATCAAATATACAACAGGTTTTAGTAAATTTTTGATTGGCGCTGACATCTCTAAAGTTGCAATAGCAATCGGAGTAGCAATGGCTTGTTAGCATGATGGCATCATTTGACTCTCACTAACCAAATGTTTTGCAAATTTTCTTTCATATTATTTCTTATATTATTTCTTATTCTTTTATATTATTTCATATTCCTTGTGAGAATAGTAAGAAAACTGGTGGTAATTAACTGAACAAAATAAAGTGTGCGAGGGATTCTGGTAGATGAAGATAGTGCAACCATAATGCAAATGTCCTATTTTTAATGAAATTTGATAAACTCTTCCATCCAACATGGGTATCATCTCGCGTGACCATTCTTAATACAAACAGCTATGTACATATATTTTATATTACATTAACTTTTTTTTGTGTGTAGAAAAACAAAAAAATTAAGGTCAGCTGTTAGCTTTTTGGTTTGAGGTGGCGTTGCCCTTTCATTTTTGCCACATACTTTTTTACTAGTGAGCGAATTCTTTCTGGATCGATGGAATGGTCTGAGTTGGCAACCTGTAGCAACGAAGAAATAATTAATTCAGTTTCAAATAATTATAATTATAAGGGGAGGGGAGGGGAGGGGAGGAGAGGAGAGGAGAGGAGAGAAAGTAACTAATGTGTAACTAAAGAGAAAACAATGTGAAGAGAAAACAATGTGAAGAGAAAACTGTGAAGAAAAAAGGCAAGAGAAAAAATGGATGGGAAGAGAAATGAAGGGAAATTGAGAGGAAAGGAAGAGAGAAAAGAAAAGAAAAGTAACAAATTTCAAAAAAATCGTGAATAAAAAGGAAATAAACGGTTCTTGACAAAATTTGCCTTGCATGCAGTGGACGATATTTCTTGTTCTTTACGTACCTGGGGTACTGCTTTTCTCAGAATATCTTTGTATTCATTTTTATTGATTTCCCTGTGCTTGTAGTAATCCTTCAGGACTATCTTGACTTCGTCTTCAACACGCGCTTGTCTATGCAGCTTATCGATAAGCGACTGTGTCAATAAAATATACAAACTGATATGTAAACTTCACCTAATGAGAAGCACGCGTGGCGTAGCTGTGAGAGATCTYGCGTCTCATCATGTGACCCGGTTTCGAGTACCGCTGGGCTCGCTGTCGTATGTGAGTAGAGTTCCTATGTGGTTCTCTCCTGTGCTTCAAGGGTTCTCCGGGTTCTCCGGTTTTCTTCCCTCCACAAAAATTAACTCCTAAATACCAATTCGATYATGCAACGTGGGCCACAGGTCTGTTGGGCAATGGATATTAAGTGTTACCCTCGTAAAACAAGGACAGTTGAAGAAGAACAAAGCTAAGTATTTCTCTCAAGTAGGAGTCATAACAAAACGATTTGGCATCTATCTACCCAATGCTCCCTATTCTTCGTTTGGACGTTACATCATCTCGGCCATGTTGGTGGTATCAAAACAGGCTAATGCGAAATTTTTTGTTAAGTACCACCAACATGGCCTTGATGATGTAACGTCCAAGCGAAGAATATGAAACGATCGGTGTGTGCGTCCGTAGCGTTTAATTGACGGCATCTTTTGGACCAATCCGAGCGCGTGACAATACCGTTCATCCAATAAAAAATGCTCGGACACGTTACCGTCATGGTCATGGTGGTAAGGCACAAAAATGAGGACATCATTTGAACCAATCACAGCACCCATGAATACCGTTCATCCAATGAAAATGCTTGGACACGTAACCGTAAAGATCGCGTCACGAACGCTTCAGTCATATGAAGCTTTCTCCATCAAAAACCCTCACCAATAAACCTCCTCGGCTCTTGAGCGCTCGAGCGTAATGTTGATCCCATTTCAGACCACGTGTCATTCCCTTGAGAATAATATTCTTTGTTTGAGTCATATCCATATTCATGTGTCTTCTCATGTGCAACCGAGCGTATACCTTAAACAAAGAAATGATACTCTAGGGAATGACACGTGGTCTGAAATGGGACAATATTACGTCAGAGCCGAGGAGGTCTATAGGTCACACTGCCAACCATACTCACCTGAACTTTAGTTTTGGAATCCGAGTGTTTCTTGGTTTTATCTTTCTTCTTTTTCTGTTTCGGACTGGTGTTGGAGACAAAGTGCTCAGGGTCATACTCCTCTCGTTCATCCTGCACTTGCGTGCAAGTATCATACTGTGATTCAAGACTCTTTTCCTTGCGAACACTGTTGTCATCCTCTTTAGTTCCCTTTCTTTCATTTTCCCAAAACTCCTCATTCATTTTTTCGATAATATCCTCCTCAGGCGACGACATATCCATGTCTACTGGACTAGGCACCAACGCCTGCGCATGGTTGGTGTCAACCGCATCAGTTTTGACCCAAATGTTCGAGGGCTTTTCTTTCTCCTCAGGTAATATTTTTGGTCCTTCATCGTCAAGAAAGGGTATAACACTAGCAGAGGTTGGTAGCCCAAGCAAAGAAGACTGCTGAATATACGGTGAAGGTGCACTAGTGTTATCTTTTAAAGGTTCCTGATTAGGTCCTAAAGCAAACCCCTGTGGTACAACATTTTCAGTAAAAACCGTATGCGACTGATCAAGGGCAATTTGATTAGCAGACTGTGGTTGAGGACCAAACATATTTAGAGGAGCAGGGCATTGTTGGACACTTTGGGGTTGCTGATTAATCGGAGCACTGTTCATGGTCGTTCCTTGATCCGGAAAAGTTCTCACAAAGGGATTAACCACGGGCGGACAAACGAGATTACCCTTATTATGGGGTGGACCCCTTGGGAGATTTGAATTTGCAAGCTCATTCTGAGTTAATAAGTGAGGAGGAGGGGGAGGTATCTGAATGTTCATATTTGCAGCAGAATTTTGATTCGAGCGTTCGTTATTCATGACGCTTGCCACATCTTGATGGGAAATGCTTCCTGAAGTTGTATCCATTGCTTGATCGCTTCCAACAGTTTTATTATATACATCTATCCCTTTTGCATCATGCTGGTCTTCTGGTTCAACATTTGCCTTTTCAATACAGGGCTTGGTGTCTAATGACGCTGAAGATTCAAGGTTTTTTTCCCTTTCTAAATCAAGTGCATCTTCAATAGTTTTAATTCCTTCAGAAGTATCAGCTAATATTTCTTTTTCATCTGGCCTATTACTGTTCTTGGATGTTCGTACATTTTCTGAAGTCTCATTAGCTTCAAATTGTTTTCTATAAAAAAAGAGGAGATCAACAATGTCAATATGAAAAAAATGAATAAATGGAGCTTTGAAGAAATAACAACAAAAAAGAACAATGGCAGGTAGGCAAGCAAGGACTGCGGAAAGCAAGGAAGAAAGGAAAGAAGGAAAGTAGCAAGGGAAGAAGATGCAAGGCAGGCTGGAATACAGGAAGGTATGAAAAAAGGAACGAAAGATAGGAAGAAAATGTGCTAGCATTCATCAGTAATTCTCTCGGCCGTTTCCAGGAGTGTATTTATTCAGAAACTTAAACTAGTGCAGTCCTCCTTACCTTTCATCTTCTGAGTCCTCCTTTGTTACAACTTTTCCACTATTTCCATCTTTTGATATTCTATTCACGTGTTCTTCATCTTTAACTTCTTCTTTTCCTTCCTTTAATGAATCTGTATTATCAATAGTTTTATTAGTTCCCTGGACTAACCTCTCTTTTGAAGACTGTTTCTCAACCATAGAGGTTGCAAACGATCTTACTGTGTTCAAAATACTTGTGGAGTCCTCATTCGAATTGGTGTTGTAATCAGAAAGAACCTCCGTTGACGTTTGAGAACGCTTTTTAGGGGACCTCTCCCTTGAGGTGCTCCTTGACAAGGCACGCTTTTTGGGTGGTGCATTTGACTCTACACGAATCGGGGACCTTTCTTTTGAGGCATGTTTTCTTGAAGGTGACTTTTGGTCTCTTGGGGACCTCTCCCTTGAGATGCTCCTTGACAAGGCACGCTTTTTGGTTGGTGCATTTGACTTCTTTCTAGATCTTTGGGAGTCTCTTTTTCGCCTTTCACCCTTTTCCATTGATCTGCTTCTTGATCTTCCTCGAATTCTTGGCCGCTTCTCCTTTATTTCGTCATTGGACCCATCCGATGATTTGCTCTTAGATCTATACCGATTCTTTGATGTTTTGTCCACCGATCTGCTTCTGCTCAGGTGGTCCTCCTTTGTTTGCACACCCATTGATGTCCTCCCTGATTCACGACGATCCTTTGATGACTTGTCAACTGATCTGCTTCTGCTTCGACGGTGCTTTGATTTGCTTCTGGACCTTTTGCCATGCTTTCTAGACCGCCGGTCCTTTGATTTGCTTCGTGGACGTTGTCGAATCTCAGACGTTTGAAACTCTTCTGATTCTCTTGACCCGCTTCGACTAATCCTTGATTTCTGATGCTCCGAGTGTGAAGATGTTCTTGAACTCTCGTGGGAATGATGCCTGGAGAGTTTCCTTACATCTCTTTCGCTAGATTCACTTTTCTTTTTCTCCTCTTTCTCTTTGTATTCTTCACTTTGAGTACTGCTTTTTGAAAATCTACCAACACTTTGTGGGGACTCTCTACTTTCTTCCTCACGTGACCGATGTCTACGCTTCTTTTTACTTTTCTTGTGTTTTTCACCAAAGGACTTATCACTATGGTAACTTGTATTGTCACGCTTGACTTGGTCTTTGGCCTCAGCTGATGTGCTTGCACTGGACAATTGTCTGTGAAGCTCTCCCTCTTTAACCTCATTCGACTTGGAACTCCTTTCAGAAGACCGTCTTTTTGATTTATCAATTTGGCTGGTCTCCCAGTACCTTTGTGATGTAGAATCGTCTTTGGTACCCTGTTCACCTTTGCTAGACAAGGTGCTTACGTTGGATTTTACCTCATCTTTGATGCTCTCATTCGACTTGGAACTCCTTTCAGAAGACTGTATTGTAGAATGATCAACTTTACTGGTCTCCTTGTGCTTTTGTGATATAGGCTCTTCTTTAAAACCTGGTTCTCCTTTATCAGACAAGGTATTCGCATTGGCTGATGACACACATGTAACTATGGATGCAATTTTTCTCTTTTGGTGTGGCTTTGATTCCAGTGAATCTTTCACAATGGTTAAATATTTACTGCTGCTGGAGGGGACATCRGTGTCCATCTCTAAATTTGTAAAAAAATAAAAAATAAAATAAAAAAATAAATATTTTTCTTAACAGCTTGTTGGAGAAATATTTGCTGGGCTTGAAATATGTAAGCATAACAATTATTCATAATCATGACAGAAATATTTAAAAGCTACTTGACAACCAAAATAGACAAACAAAAACAAAACAAAACAAAAACAAAAATAAAAAACAAAAGACACACACAAAAAAAACATCAAATAGGAAACGACAAAATGCAATCACTGCAAAGCCAAACAGCAGTTATTACTAAAGAGCCAAAGCAAGCAAGGAACCATTCAAACATGGAAAGCCAATAAACAATGATAAGTATAATTTTAGACTTGAATATGGTAGTCCAATCAGAATTTGAGTTTTAATGGGTTATCATTTTGAATCCCAAGTCTGCGTACTCTCAGAAAGAATAATAATTTTTAATTTTCAATGTTTGAATGAAAATACATGTATCATGGAACCATTAGGGGGTAAGCTTGAACCATTCTGACAGTAAAACAAAATATTGTTTTCATTTGACGGCATAA
>NW_022261575.1:61912-76740 GCF_009602425.1 Actinia tenebrosa
ACTCCCCTACCCCCCCCCCGGGGCTGAGACTTTAACAAAATTTATTGATCTCTTGCTATTTGAGATCCCCAACTCCACTCCCCCCAAAACATACACTATTCTCATTGCATCATCTATCCAGTCTATTATTGACTGATGACTCATCTATAAGCGTTGAATCAGAACACGAGGTCATATACATGTAGGCATGACTAARCTCTTAGACTAATTGTATCATACTTTATGACATGTCGAGTGTACCTATAGTATAACAATAACTATGGTAGCAAATCACAGGAAGTAGATGCCTCGCATACCTTTACATCCGTCCTACAGAATCTAAATCATATCTTTGCTAAAGTTACTTACCTTCCAAGCAACCTGGCCATCAATATCAGAACTCCACAATCAAAATTCTTTGCATGAGTTATCTTGTATTACTTATAAACGAAGCGTTACACAAGTGTTTTTCCGTTACATTATTCAACTCAAAACAGTATTTAAAAAGTTTCTTATAATGTACTATGTTGTTTATTGTGTTCCTTAAAAGTCGGATATTCGTGTCGTAAATTTGAGCTTTGAATTTTAATTTTTTTCCGGTTATACAACCGCCTGCAAGTGTCTAAAAATATTCGGCTTGGGTCAGAGACTTGGGCCTTGCGAGTTGGATTCTGTTCCATTGCGTGAAATTTTTGGGTTATCGATTCGCTTTTTTTTTTCATTTTAGAATGCGGAAAGAATGATTTTGAATCGTACGACTCCGTTTGCTGCTAGTTGGCTCGTATCCCCCTCATCTAAATATCGTAGGTACGGAAAAACCTTGAAATAAGGCTTCCTTCGTACAATTGACAACTATAATAGACACAAGGAGTTCCGTACAAGTCTATTGAACGATTTTATTACAAAAAAATATATATAAATAAACAAATAAAAAAATTAATATAGAATCTTCGCAACATACATTCAGGAAAAAAAAAAAGAGACTGGGCTACCTGTGATTCTTTTAGCTTCCAGACTACCACATACTGGGTAATGTGACAATGACTCCATCACTGACAAATAAACTCATCTAAATCAGTATAAATTATAACCATAGTTTAGCGTGGTTAAATTATGATATATCGACTTGTATCTCTTTCATAGCGTCGCAAAACAAATCTAACGGAACAAAGCAAAATAATTTGTTTTCCATCTCGAATTATGATACTGACAGTGTCTCGATTTTCGCGAAAGAAAAAAGGCACGTCAGTTTTCTTAATGCGTCTTTTGTTATTTTCACTTTCTCACCATTATTGTCATGTTATCTCCATATATAATACTCTGGTTTGAAACAATATCTTTTTAGTTCCAGCTCGTGTATGAAATACCGGAAGACGAAAGACCTATTTTGCATTGCTGTACCGGAAGCTTATGACTTCCGTTACGTAAGTGCAGGGTTGAACCTCAGTAGCACGACTGAGCGAAGGTTCGGCTACTGAAAAATCAGCCCTTGTTACTAAAATCCCTAGGCTGAAATTTTACCAGCCTTTCAGATTAAAGAAAATGACACAAAGGTTTTCGACACTTGCAACTAATCTTTCGTCGGACCTAAAGTTGAACATCGTCGCTACATTCCTTTTCGTCCATGAACTATATACAACGAAAAAAAWATATTTTATCAACTCGTAATAAATAGGCCAAGCAGAAAATAAAAACATCAAAATATCAGCATGGCTGGGTTTTCTACTTCCTCCAGGAAAAAAATAACAACATCCTTGTCAACTTTGCTGTCGCGAGTCGATTGTGGCGAAGATACTCGATGAGGATCGTAAAAATTGCCTTTTTTAGTGAAGCTTTGGTTGTAAGTGTAAGTCTTAGTATGTTTTGTACTTAAGCAAATTGACAGGGGAAAAACGCTTGTGGTTTTGTATTTGAGAGTCAGTATTTGAGAGTAACAGGTCAGCGTTCTTTCTTCTGGGGACACTTCTCCAAGTAATGGAACGGCTGAAACAGCTCAATCGATAGTTCATATATGATTCAGTTATGTCCGAATTTTCACAAGAGTCACTCTTCAGTCAAATTCCATTTTGAGGCTTTCGTAATCATATCTAACATAAAGATAGATACAAGGGGGCTAATATATTGGTGGAAAACTGATATCAACAAGTTAAACAAGAAAGTAGCTACGAATTAGAAAAATAAAATAAATTAAAGTCATCATAAACATGGTTTATTCATATATTCAACTATTGTACAAAGATTAGTTTATAATAATATTATCTACAAATACAAACATCTCTACAGTCAGTTCGTCTACAATATATTCTTCATAAAATTACCATCCTGTTCAGATATAGTTATTAACTATGAAAACGATTGATTGAATACACGCAGTAAAGTCGATACTACAATTCTGTCTTGTTAAACTTTTTTTAATTTTCCTTGGAAAAAACGTATGCTAAAAAAGTGTTTATTGAGCTAGATTGTTTTGGATAAGTTTTTTTTACTTACTTGTCGGTATACTATCAGTAAGACAGTATTTTTGTAGGCAATACCAGTTTTACTATAAAAATATAGTCTGGCACAGCCAGAACGTTCAGAATACTTCTGTCTTTACATTGTAAATACTTTAGCTTTGCATTCTTGGCAAAGACTACGTTGTGTTGTTTATGGACTTTGCTTAGTGATTGCTATCGAGTTTTTGTACAATGCACTCGATTCGGCTTGAATAATATGATAAGCTTTATAAACGAACAGTAACGACCTGTTTAGAGTCAACAGTTATTGTGATTTTGCTTAACCCACGAACCAAAACTTAATAAGCAAATACACAAAATAATGAAGAGAAAAAAAGATCTATCCTCTATTAGTCTACTCGAATATTTCAACTTGGGTATATTATTCCCGAGGTACGAAGTAGTCTTTGTTGGTATTGCTACTTAAAAAGCTAAAGAAAGCTAACATGTAGCATCTATGAATAACTTATAATTAGACTATAATTTATGGAAAAAAAAGTTAAAAACTGTAGAATATAGCAGTATAGATATAGCAGTTTTAGCTTCAAAGTTCGATTCTTTATTCTAAACGACTCTTTCTAAATAATAAACAAATTTTTTCGTCAGTTCAATGTGGTCGTTGAGCTTCACTCGATTGCCAGAAACTGTCTGACTGACTTCACAGACCTTCATAAACGCAATTTCTTTTGGATTTCAAAATTTTGATATTAAGGAAAACTTCATTTAAGGTACTTTGCTAAACAAATATGTATTTCACTCGGTCTCTACACAATGTAATTAGCTTGGGTCTCGTGAAATACGGTGCTCTAACTGATCTCATATCTGAGATACCTGTCCACACCTTCTTGTACAAACTGCTAACTTGCAAACTGCATGTCCTAAATTTGACTTGATTTTGCTGCAATATTCTTAGGATTGTTCTTTGCTCCATTAAGTATGGAGTAAGTTCAGGCTTATCTTCAGTATTCTTAGATCAATAACGACCCCATTCACCAGACTAGTGGCTTTGAAACCGTGGATTTCATTGAGTTCCCTCTGCCAAGAGTGAAGATATGGTCAAGCAGTCTTACGCGAATTTGTATACCAGCTTGCTTCGAGGTTTAGTGAGGATTCCTTTGGCGATGTAAGTACGTAGAGACCGGGCAAAGTTCTCGTACTTCATACGAGGTTTATTCCTTCGTTCTCCCCATTCTTGTGCCACGCGTGACGAATTCAGAAACTTAAAAACGCCCCTTTCTTTGTCGATCCATTCGATGAGGTGCGAATACTTCTCAGGGTGGCTTAGAAGCTCGAGAAGAAACTGGCATAGCCTCGGTCTTCCTGATTTAAACGAGCTCTTACATTTTTTTATTTCTTTTTTCACTTCAGTAGGCCTCTTTGTGATCACCAGAGGGCTATGGCTATTCGTAGAGTCAATTTCAAACCAAGGGGAGTGAGCTTCGAGTCTGCTGCTGAAGCTATCCGGTGATTCACTCATTCTTTCGGCTTCATCGACTTTTTTCACCTCGAATGGTGGCTCGCTGTCACTACTGTATTCCGAGAAGTTAGAATCCTCGGGTGTTTTTGGGATAATTTCTTCATTGTCAGCAAAAAGAACCTCTGGTGTGTCGAGCCATTTTTCTCCGAGCTCGGGAACAATATGCATTTCCTGTCCCTCAGGAACAGGAAAATTCCTGTAATTTTCCGACAAGTCTCGCGAGAAAAACGGTGGATACTGGATCAGATTCTTTGTGTCATTTATGAGTTTTTCTCCCCACAGGACATCATCTGGAAAAGCTGTTGGGAAATCTCGTAAAAACGGTTCTGGTTCTGGTTTAGCTCGGGTTCTGTCAAGCTGTAAGCTCAGGCCCACCAATCCTGAGATGTGGTTGAGAGGTTGGTAGTTTGAAGACGCTGTTGCCTCAGGCTTCGTATCGGCTAGGTTTAAGTCACTCCCGTAGATCTTGGCTGAAAAAAATAAGTAATAAAGATCTTGTTAATTAATAGTTGCAAGAGCTTATAACTTGAGATTCATGTAGCTCCTGTATATTTATATATAGTCTTCGTGGAACATCGTGTATGTATCTTCAAGCATCTTCTACTATGGATCTAACCTAGCTTCTTAAAGCCTAGTCTTAACATTTTTTCTAGGCAAGGTCAGCTTAGCTGGCAGTATCTTATCTCCCAGTTTGCAAAAAAAAAAAAAATCACATTAGAATTATAGCTCGCCAGTACCACTATCATAAGATCCACCACCACCATCTCCATTCACTACTGATTACCGACCACCAGCCATGCAGTAATCATCGTCTCCGCCACCACCTCCATGATCATGGACACCACTACCATCATCAGTATACTCCTCAACATCAAGCATTACTAGAGATTCAGAATTTCGTTTTTGTTCTAAGTTTTGGTATCACACCTTTTCATTTTTGTTGTTGTTTTTTTTTGCTATCGCAACTTAAATAATGTCATAAATATGCATGAAGGTTCTTCAAGCGAAAACACTTAGTCTAAGTACGCTATCAATTCTAACTTTTCAACCTAAATAAGGTCTTAGAAACCAGATTGTCAGCAAGTAGCAATATAATTCTGTAATGGTATCTTTTAAATATCTAACAACTTCGAAAATTTCAAACTTTCTCCTAGTCACGAAAGCAATTTAACTTTGTGCCCAGTTTACTGCGCCGTTGCTTGAAAACAAGTGTGCCAAGCAGACACTAAAGCAGACATGTTAAGTGAAAGACATCTACTTTCTCTTGTAAACAATATGAAAAATAGTCCGATTTTGGATAAAAAAACTCGAAGCAATTACTTGTATTTATTGGTCTAGTCTTCTTTTAAACTTTTATTAAATTTAAACGTATTTTCTTACCTTGTCCGCGAAAATTTTCGTTTTGCATCTCAAATAATTCGGTTGAACAATCGTCGCGACCTAAAAAAATGCAATTTTTTTTTTAAAATAACAAAACAATATTATATATTATATATATATATACATACAGCCATTTGCAAAAATTATGGCCGTTTCAAATATACATACAGGTATATCGAAAGTATATCAGACAGGGCGGGATATCTTTCTTGATATTTTTTTCGGAAAGCCCTAGTGATAGACAACTCCAAAAAAATATCAGGGATGATATCTTATAACTTTTGATATGCTTTTGATATACTTGTACATATATATGGAAGCGGCYATAATTTTTGCAAATGGCTGTATATAATATTATATATATTTAATGTCGCAAAGCATTAATTGACTAGAAAGAATGATGTGATTAGACAATTATTTTTCACACACGAAAGTTCAAGTAAGGCGAGTGTTGAAGGCACTTTTGCATGCGGATTTTTATTGATCTAGTTCTTCCCGAAGGTAGCAAGTGGAGGGTGTGTTGGTTTATGAAGGTTAGCGTCTGTAGTGTGACGTGGCTTTAGTTGAGTCGAATTATCACATGAGTGCGTTTATAGTTTAATAAGATTAAGACATGACAAAACGCATGACCAAAGCACGTTCAAAGTTATTTCGATAAACGAACTCATTTCAAAAGAAAGCGTAGAACTTGGAACATTTTCATAGGCTTTCATATCCGCTTCGCCTCTAGACAATAAGCTTCTACTMACCAAGTGACTTTTGTTAATGATTAACTACGGCGATCTGTTTACAATATTGACGCGTTAATAAAAAACTGTATCTAATATTAATATTTTAGTAAAAAATGCTGATTGGTTAATAACATTATTACGGTTATTACTATTTTATTATTGATTTWAAAAAATAGATATTTTATACTCACTAGGAACGATCTGTGCGGTGTTGGGCATTTCTTCTATCGCTTGTATAACTGATGAGAGATATAATACTAACCATAAATTACTGTCGATCGTAATAACACTTGCGTGTTAAACGCCATCGAGTAATCTAGTGGAAAGCTCCAACACTCGACGTTCATTGGCTCATTGGTTCAATTACCCAATGACGTAACTTTCGATTTCTTCTACATCAATAACAGCTATTAATGGCAAGGCTAGACAAGCACTTTGATAGCTTTCTAAAATTACCAATATGATATTGATAACTGAGTTTCGGAGTGCTTTTTTGAGTGCTGATTGTCCTCCCTCTCGCCCTCCCCCACAGTTTCTTTCTTCCCCTCCCTTCCCCTCCCCCCTAAGGCAATTTGTACTCTCTTGCCTCTCCTAGAACTCCATCATGTTCAAAGTGCCATACACCCTCAAATGTAGTAAATAACTTCCATGAACTAAGTGAATGCAGATTTTTAATATTGACTTTATAATCGCAAATAGAAGACTGAATCAACTTATTATGCGTGATAGTGGTGACATTAAGTTCTAGAAATTCTCTCTAATTATATCATGTATATTTTGATGAAATATTACCTTCAAAAATATCATTAAATGCCATGTCAACCGGACTCTGTGAACCAGAAGCTGCCCTAACCATCCCTTTTTATCTGAAATTAAAAAAAGAATTACATTTCAAATACTTTACAGTATAAAACGTTCGAATTAAACACCCCACGCATAGGCAATACCGAAAAAAAATACGCCCACTACTTATTGAGCACTCAGAGAAGAAAGTAGCGTACGAGTGGGTAGATGCGAAACAATTTTCACTCACCTAAAATGCGAAAGCACTGTTAAAACCCCTCGCGAAACGAAACAAAAAAATAATAAAACAAATGTCGGTCGAGTCGAAGAGAACGCGAACGTGAACGACTCTCCTAGTGTACGAACTGTTGAATGACCTCCGTGGTATTAGAACACTTCGTTACAATCTTTGACACACGAGGTTTTCATTGAATTCGGAGAAAATTAAGTAGTATGATCTCATCCTTTGAACAACATCCGCTCCTTCAACGAAATATATACGAAACGTTTGACGTCATATTTGTGTTATCGGATATGCGAGTGATTAGCCAAGCTAAACTGGCGTGACATTACCTCTGTTGCTTCGAAATGTATATATCTATATATGTTATACAGAAACGATATCTATTCTGCTATTTTCCTACGTAATTAGCTGCCATGTTGCTTGGACGTGCGCCAAAATAACCGAAAAGAGATTTATACGTAGATCTTTGACGTAATTTTTACTGTTCGAATGACAAAGATCGCTTAAATAATTTAAGAGTCAATATAAAAAGCAGTTTTCTTTGTTAAGCTGAAGACAAACACACTTCGGCAGCCGTGCGTGATCACATGACAGGAAGCGAATCTCAATATGAAAAAAAGTTGTCTTAGTACGCATCTCTATCGCGCACATCCGGTGTATGTGTAGTCAGTTCGAACCTCGCGGTCAGTGAACACGCTGTAACAAGTTTCGGTTTGGAGAGTGAATGAAAATAAGAATGGGCTTTGTAAAACAACTGCGTGACGCTTGGTGTTTAGCTTGGAATTAAATGATATTTGAAGTCAATTTTTCTTTTGTCTCTGAAAGCCTTTTAAGAGCGGCTTCAAAATTCAATGAAAAAAATTTGACTTTTTCTGACACACCTCCAGTAGTGTGGAAAAAAAAAAAAAAAAAAACTCAATCAAATGAAGAAAATTATTTGTAGAATATTTGCAGAATTGACGTTGCAAGAAAATTTTTTTAAATCCCAAAAATATGGACACCTAACTAGTAAATCATGCATTTTTGAGAAACATTTTTTAAAAGAAATAACTCACCTTGTAATTCTGCGAATCTTAGAAGAAAAGCYGGGGTATTCTGCCTCTGCACGAGTTTGGTTTTGTATTATTGAGCTGCAGGACTTGAACAACGTGGACTTATTGTGCAATTGCTAACACGCGAGTGCCACACAGGATGGATGATATTTCGGATATACCTTGAACTCCTCAAAGCCTAACTCAAACTGAACTCATCGCATATTTACATAATCCTCTTATGACTCTTAAACTGTCGCGTTTCACGTTGCTAATAACAACCAGACAATAAATACTGTTAGCTGATAGGTCAGAAGTCCAGTTCTGACGTCAATGGATATTTTTTGTTGATCTCTGTAATGCCTTAAAAAATAACATCTGGGACTTTTATCGAATGCATCAGATATTGCTATGAAATGTCGAAACTTTATTTTATTACTGATAAAATTAATTTACTTCTATCATAGAGTCATATTTCCTCGGTAAATCCTTTCGTAGCCAACAGAGTGTGCCTTACGAAGTTTTGTTTCGTCCAGTTTCGACTTTTTTTTTTAATAACTAAGGCTTTTATATACCTTATTGTCAGTTTTTTAAAAGTCGGAATTTCAATTTTAAGGCTTTTAAATTGCTTTTGCGTTTAGTTGCGTTATAGTTGAAGGTTTCTTCAAAAACATGGTATATAAATAAGACTTATATTTGCTCAAAACCAATATACTGGAAGATTCTCTAACCAATATTACACCGATTTAGAGGGGCAGTATGCTTGATCAACAAGTTATTTTGCATCCTAACCTCACGCAACTTGATCGAAACACATATTATTACCCATTTCTGTTGGATATATATATATATATATATATATTAATAAATATTGATCTCTACTCATAGTTTCTACAGTCTACACAGAAGTCATAGAAGAATTCGTATTTTAATCTTGCGCAAAAAAAAAACCCTGAACTTTCTTTGTATAAAAACCAAAGTTCACTTGTTTTTTTCCTCCTCAGATTTTTCAGATGATTGATTTTTCTCGAACAATCTTTGCATGCTTTAACACACGAAAAACTCCATCTTTTGCACTTAGAATCGATTTAAATACGGCACGTAATGAAGAGAATTTTTTTTAGTTCTTCTGGCTGAAGGGCATTTATATTGCCATGGTCTTTCATTCATTTGAAGAATGTGATGATAGTTTACGGGTCACAGACCTTATAAACCTACGTTTAAATTTAGAGGAATACTTCATTTATGACGTCACTAAAGTTCACGTAATCAATATATAGTCTATGTTGGTCGTCTCAGCGTGTTTTATCTGATGTATGAACGACGTTCAGTCACAGTACGATGCATTCGTGTTATGTTATGCACTCTATGTAACACAACTTGCAATTCTATTTTACGAAGGATAGCTTTTTTTGTATCAGTGACGGACAACTTGTCACGCAAGCACAGCACAAATTTTGAATTATAATTCGTGGTTTTTAACTATTAGAATCAATAGAATTAAAGGAGTATTTTTAACAATTACGGTTTTGCAAGTCGACTCACATAGCGAAGAGGTTAGAAAATATAGATATCTGTTTATGAGAGCATAGGAAACCCAATCTCAAAAWGTTTGATTCCCTGATTATTACCTATGTATTAGTATAGGTAATAGGACTACATGCTATCCAATTTGGAAATAATTGGATGAAAAAAATTCCGAGGACTGACAAAATTGGAAGAGGCTGATAGGCCGAGTCCAATTTGGCAGTCAGAGGAATTTTTTGAATTCAATTATCTCCAAATTGGACAGCCATGTAGCTTTGCAGATTGATTATATCATCCCACACTATATTACACAGATTCCATAAGTCATAGTTTTCCCTCGAAGGAATGCGAATCGAACGACCCAAATTAATCTTTAACTTGGACAGGAAAGAGAATTTGACTATAATACAATAGTTGCTTATATGGGATTATAGAGTGATGATGCAATTACGTCACTATAACGACTCAATCGAGCTCTGATATTTCAATGTTTTTCTCTCGAGGAGCGTATTATTTTATTTACTTTTTATATTTTTTCCTTTCGATTTTCAATCTAGTAAAGTTCAAAATTACTATTCAATCCGGCTCAAGCTTCAAGATGTTGAATAGGTGTGTGACGTACTATTGAAAAATCAATTCCTACGAGTACTCATACGAGTTACTTTAGAACTTGCAAATTCATTTTATACGAAAACCGTTTATAAATTTAGATTTCTTAAAGCTTTTTTCTCTTTTCCTTTAAAACTTTCTTCTATTTTCCTTGACCAAAAAAAAAAAAAAAAAAAAACAAAACAGAAATCAGTTCCGGTGGTAGCCATATGTGGTCTTATCACTAAGAAAGACGTTAATAGTCTAGTATAAGACCCGGCACAGCGACCTTTAGGCAAGGATGACGTACATAGCCAGCAAGGCTTCTTCGCTGAAGGGATGTTAGAGATCCGTCGCTTTGTTAGTTACTAATTTAAGATCATTACCTCATTATGCCGGATAGCTTGAGACTGGAAGTTGATACTCCGTCTAAATTAGCGTTAACAGTGGAGATTCGATGGTCCGCATTTAAAATGTTTGAATGATGACATCTCCTTATCAGTAATCTAAAGACTAGTTCTCACTAGCTAGCGACCGACCGACGCAAGTCAACGAAATAAAAACAAAATCTTCATTTCATTCAGAGAATTCTGCTAAGAATCGTCAACAAGGGAGCTAGCAGTGAACTTGCGCATGCGTCACTTCTTTCAATATGCGAACGTAAATTAGAGTTGCATCTGCCTACGCAGCTAGTGGGAAGAAGGCTTAACTTCGTAGACCTCATAACCCCTCCTCAATAAATGCTACCAAGTACAGGAGTGTAGAAGAAAATCAGGATCGGAGATTCCGGAACGGAAGTGTAGGAGCATTGAGCGGATTTCCATCACAGATGCACGCTCCTCTTCCGCGGATAGCAAGTTTTTTGTTTTGTTTGGGGGGGGGGGGTGGTAAAATGTAGAATAATACGGAAAAAAAATGTTAATGACCCGCAAATGAGTGTTAATAATATAAGTATAGATAATCACACGGTTTCGAGTTCAATTTGGGATTAATTTGCACGAGTGTGTTTTTCAAAGAGTTAGAATTCCATGTCATAAGAGTGAAACTTGGAAGTCACGATTTGGGTGGAAATCAGACTTTTTCTTAATATATATATATTTAAAATATGCCTTGTTTTGACTAAAATCCTGAACCAGTCAAACATGAAAATCTCGTGAGACTGTCCAAGCGTACCCAAGACCTCTACCCGATGCCTTCGTTCTATTTTGTCCCCAAGGTGTAACAAGCAAGACGTGCGCATTTCCGTGTGATTGTAATTAAGTTGAGCATGTACGTGCGTGAATGTTGCTAATATGGCCAACTACTCACTCGCGATATATGCTCTTTACCCGTTTTGTTTGGATACAGTTGATTGAACTGGTTATAGACAGTAAAATTCAACGCCTATTTTTTCATCGCCTAGGGGGATCGGATATTTTTGTTGAATTGCATAAAGAGGTTAACTGAAGCCCACACCTCCCCTTAAACCCCAAGAGGCAATATCGACACTAGCGCTATCCGACGGATAAATATAAATAAATAAATAAATATATATATATATATATATATATATATATACATACTGCGGTTTGCATAAACTTTGACCCTTTTTAAATATATACAAKTATATCAAAAGTATATCAAAAATTATGGGATACGATCCCTGATATTTTGTTTTCGAGTTGTCCATCCTTAGAGCTTTTTGAAGAAAAAAAATGTTTTACATTCTGCATCTCATTTGATGTCTTGCATATCATTTGTTTATTTGTATAAATGTATACTACAACCTTTCTGCAATCAAGTGTACATATATATATACGTTAATTATATATGTATAATAAAGCTGATTTATAAAGCTTATAAAAAACAGCATACAGCATATGACCTTCCTATTACTGAAGTCAAGATATTTTTAATATATAATTGATCACTGATATCGGTTACCTAGTTACCATGACAAAAACACGAACGGCTTTGATAGGCTCATAACCTTGATACTACGGAAGTTCAAGATATTTTGGTCGTTTTTTTTTTGTTTTTTTGTTTTTTGTTTTTCTGTTAAGATAGTGACGGTGATTTGATGCCATTTGGCAGCATGTAGTTTGCTTGTTATGCAAATAACCTAATAAAAATTTTATATATTATTATCTTTTTTTCCATCGTGTTTGCGATTGTTTTCATCTAATCTCTTTACTACGCATTCAATGCACTTAGAAATTAAGGATTGCATCTTTTATTATTCATTAGATATTTTATTTGTATCGCACCTGTTATTTTCTAAACGAATCCCACACAGATGGTGGAAGAGTAATAACGAGTGGTGTGCATAATAAATTTGTTTACGATTGTTATCGTGGAGACAAATAACCTCTGTTGTGCGCTTCTTTTTCGGTGCCATCGCAAATAGCAATTTTAAAGATAGAAAATTTAAACCCAACATCAAAATACAAAAAATATATATTTCATCACGCATGACCTGCATTAAAACTTCGTAATTGTTAAGATTTTTAAATCGAATGGCCATAACTAGAAATGCACGTACATAAAGTATATATATAGATCCAAGCACCTGTTGGGCTATTGTGTAAGTGGCTAATGACGTCAACGTGACATCAAAATAGAACGAGTTGACGAAAATAACTTGAGCAAGATACGATTCTATTTACGTACGTGCGTACCCGAGGTAGTTTGTTCGACGATGCATGGATAAATGAAAGACGATCGTGACGCTTGCCAAATCTCAATTGCTTCAATAAGTTCACTAGAGTAAATCTGAAATTAGGTTGAGAACGTGATCAAAAATGATATTGGTACGAAATATTTGCGTAAGGCAAAATCTTGGGATGTTATTAAAAAGTGTGTTATTTATATTTTTCTTTTCTTATTTATGCAAAATAAGAATGACGTTTTCGTAAACCCTTCTTTTCTTGAAGTGCAAATGAACCCTTCGACAATACTTTCAGTACTGATTCTACATGAAACAAATAGTTGAATGGTAAAATATTTCTTGATTTGAGTGATGCGTCTCCAAGTTATGAAGGTTTATGCTTCCAAGGGTTCATGTGCACTTAACCATTCTTAATTATGCGAGGTTTAGCGCTTGACCATTTTGCCCTCCTACCTCCCCTCCCTTCTCTTTTTCTTTTCAACTCCCATCCCCTCCCCCAGCGAATTAATGCCATTACTTTGTCCCTTAATTCTCTCTTTAGGGTTTGCTACGTCCTTGAACTTTGATTTTATGACATTTTTTATGGTTCTGTAATCGCTTTTCATATGGTGGACAAGAGCCCTGATAATGATATTTCGATTATTCGTTGGTCGTTGGAGCGTTGAGAATAAATCAATAATGAACAATCACGCAATGGGCTTTTCTTAAATCAAATTTTTTCAGCATTTGATGTCGTTGCTTTTCATCACTAATTATCAAAAAATAAATACTATTAGTATAACTGAAAAACAGGGTTTAGCAAACGGTGAAATGTGATACGTGATTGTTAAACTGTTAAATTAATGACGTATTTAATTTTTTAAATAATGTCAGATATAATAAATTCTGTCTCGCGAACACTTGATTGCTCTCCTAGACGAACTACATCTGCTGCAACTGAGCGTAACGAGCAGTCGCTAATCTTTCTATTGCGATGATTTTCGTAGCATGCACGTACATATTTTCAGTGGGTTTACTTAACTTACATCCAAAGTACGTTGCTCAGGCTTTTCGAGAAACTGCTAACTTATCTTACTTATCTTACTTATTTTTTCCACAGTCTAATTATGCCAAACTTAAAAAATATATATATTTATAGTTAGAAGCTTTTGGCAAGAGACCAAGATTTATCTATAGCAAAATTCTCGACCGATCGAGCTTCCTTTTATTTTGGTTCGTCAAATGGCACCCGGTGTACGGGGCAATTCCCTCAATCAAATTACCGGGATTTAGTGCTAGGGGTAGGGAGGGGATGGGCATCTTTGGAATTGACTGATACATAAATCGTTCGTGACGGTGGGGTATTTGATTGAGTACTAACTATCCGAGAGCTAAGTCAAACCCCTGTAGCCCTGGAGCTATAGCAGCTGCAGCAAAACCATGAAATAATAACAAAGTTGATACTGCCAAATAGTAGCTATTTAGTGACTAATAGTTGCTATCACTCAACTCTTCTCTGTTTCTGTTTCTGTTGAGGGATAGCGACTATTATAGTCACTAAATAGTACATTATTTTTTGTTGCTGATTTTATTTCATGGTTTCACTATATGTGCTCAGTTTACTTCCGTAACATTTCACGCATTTTATCATCTATATGACAAAAATAGACTACGAGCAATAGTGTAAGCGGTATGTTTTATTCGACCAAAACCGATGTCCTTTCCTTCCGGCTATGCATGTAAACAGGAAGACCTATTCGAGTTAACCTTCAACGAGTTTTCATTTTTACGCAAACGGAATTATATATTACAGGAAACAATTCCAGACAAAGAAACATGCGGAATGTGGGGGAAAGACTTCCCCTTTGGACTAGGGGAATCTACTTCCTAGTTCCTGAACTACCAGAAAGGAAATAATACACAGGTAACCCACGTATGGGACGTGTGTGTGTGTGTGGGGGGGGGGA
>NW_022261576.1:4378-16951 GCF_009602425.1 Actinia tenebrosa
AGTTCAAAAAACTCGTAGATCGTGTTTTATCAGGTATAAAAGCAAGTGTTTTAAGCAGTTCAAAAAACTCGTAGATCGTGTTTTATCAGGTATAATATATTTATACCTGATAAAACACTCCTACTCGTTTTTTAAACACTACAAGACACGGACACGAATACTATATATATTACTTATAATTTGCTTGACTATATACCTTCTTCCAGTTAGGTGTATTCAAAAGACATGTATTTAGCTATAATAGGTATTAACAGGTTTAGTCTGGTTTTGGCTCTAAAATTTAAAGCCTCTTTTTTCTTCAAAGTACGACAGGTGTTTCAAAGTGCCGACACCATGTTTTTTAAATTTCAAAGTGCAAAGTTTTATATATTTAAGAGTGCAACAAATTTTATTTCAGAGCGCAACAAGCTTGATTTGTATAGTTAATTTGCCGAGGCTTAGCCTAGGCGAGGGAAATTACGCAGATTTTGACAAACACAAGTGGAATTTATCCCTAAATTGTCGAGATGCAAATGTGATTACCAATTAATAGTAAAGGACGAATTAAGGCAGAGAGTTCTGGCAGTCATAAGCTTAATTTTATTTCATGGTAGAATTTTAGCCTTATCGATGAACTTGAAAAAAAATTTTTTTCGACCACTTTAAGATATATAGCCACAGCATCAGTATTTTCAGTCAAAGATTAAGCACGCTTTTTATAGTTAGAAGTACAAAAGTCAAGAACACACAAATGTTTTAAAGTTATATTTTTGCAAATGACTATACTTTACAAAAAGTCTAGCTTCTCAGTGCCGTAAAACTTCGGCTCTCAGCTTGTCCAGCTCATATTTTTCTGGGAGTTTCTGACTTTTTTTATCGTCTCACCAGTTTTGAAATACTTTCCATCAATTGTCGATGCTGTTTTTTGGTATTTAAATTTTCTACTGGCTTTTTGGCGATTTCGTTTTCCTCGTCTTCGCACTCGACAATCTAGATAGACGCCATTTTGCTTTGAAAGCTGAGAAAAACACATTACCATGGCAACAGTGAAATTTCACATGCGAAATTACGAATTAAAGCTGTGAGTTATTTGTCACTATAGTATAACAAAATGCAACAAGTTTGATTTCAAAGGATAACAAGTTTGATTTCAAAGTGCAACCAGTGTTATTTCAAAGTGCAACAGATAACATTAGTTAGTATGTAATAGTGAAATGACAACTCTGAAAAGAATACATGGAATTAGGGTCTACTAATTTGTATTAGTATCGTATTGTGTATTTCACAGGTTAATGAAAACCACTCTAATAAGTCGTAAAATTACTAATCTATGCCTACTCTATACCTACTCTACCTAATCTTATACAGAACCAGAAGAAGACCATGGCCAGTCGACAACCCGATCTTTGGTCATTCCTCCAAGGACAAACCTCATTGCAAAAGGACAGTTCAAACTAACAGAAAACAGGAAGAGTAAACTAAGTAAACAAAGAACGTTTAAGGAAAGGAAAGTGTACCGATAAAAAAATAAAATAAAATACACTATTCCAAGGACAAACCTAATTGCTAAAGAGCAGTTCAAACTATATAGCAGAAAATAGGAAGAGTGAATTAAGTAAAGAAAGAACGATTTCCTGTTCTTTCCTTAACAGGAAAGGACAGTGTTCCAATAAAAAAGACAAGAAAATAAACTACGAACTTGTGTAATTAGGATGAAAAATTCGAATGAATTAAATTACAATTAAATGAAATGCATGTATTTGGAATTCAATCATTTGTTTAGCTGCTCATGTACACTGTTATGATGCTCTACACTTTCGAATGTGCAGGCACCGAGTCTAAAAGTATAGATAGTCTTGGAGCGCATGCGCAGTAAGTGAGACTGCTTCACGTGGTTATCGTGGCCACCTACGAAACGTGTACTTTGTTTTGACCCGAAGGAACCATCTTCAAAGGTTCTGCCGGGAATTCTCCTACTTCGAATGCAACAACAGCGGCGTGATCAAGTTTTCCTGGCAATTCTCTCATTTCTGTTTGTCTGACACTGCGAAGAGGACCAGGTCTCAATTCTTCTCTATCTACGCGCTCAAGGAAGTTTCGCTTCGAAGCAGTGCACTTACAAACGTAGCTTATCAAGTTAGCACAGAGTCCTTGGGCTGATGGAACATCATCTGGACTTTCTTTTTCAATTATCTGAAAGAAGTTGAAAAAAAAAAAAGACATTAAATTTCAACATTAAATGAATACTTTATCTGCTATGATTACGAAAGGAATGAGGTGGTCGGTACAAATATCAAAGATAAATATAGAATAAAATACATAAACATCCAAAATATCCATTTTGATTCCTCACTGAAAGTAACCGCCTCTGTAGTACATCACTGATCATATCTGTGGTTATAGCCCCCTCCACCTACCAAGGCCCCTGGATCCACCCCTGTAAGTACATCACTGATCATATCTGTGGTTACAGCCCCCTCAACCTACCAAGGCCCCTGGATCCGCCCCTGTAGTACATCGCTGATCATATCTACTGTGATTACAGCCCCCTCGACCTACCAAGACCCCTGGATCCGCCCCTGTAGTACATCACTGATCAGATCTGTGGTTGCAGCCCCCTCGACCTACCAAGGCCCCTAGATCCGCCCCTGTAGTACATCACTGATGTCAATGGTGTTCTGAGTTTCTACATACCTCTTTCATATCAGACAAGACCTTCCGTTGTCGCAATGCAGGAACATCCCACTCAGAGCAAGAACTTTTATCTACGTCTGTCTTAACTTTCGTGTCCTCTTTAGTAACCGTAGCATTACTTGAAGTTTTAATTTTATCATAGATAGAATCCATACTCAAACAGGGTTTAAGAAGTCCTTGACAGTGATTGCATTGAGATACAACCGGATCGAAGTTGTCCGACACACCATCGCTTGTCAAGAATACAATATCTCCGGTAGAAACTCTAGTGTAAGAAAAGGTCAAGTTACGCAAATCGGGATTGTAGCCATCGACAGGACCTAAAGAGCCACCGGGACATCGCATGTCACGAAGGGTTGCATGTGATCCAATAGTAATCTCACGAACACCGTCCTTTTCATTATAAACGTATCCTAGGCTATCTCCTACGTTCACCATGCACAAAGCCCATTCGTCACTGCCTTTGACTTCACAAACAAYTGCAGTACAGAGCGTTGTCATAGCAGCTTGCTTTTTGATGATGCACTCTTGTGCAGCTTCGAATGACTGTAGAAGTAACTGCATGACTTGGTGTGTGTTAGTGGCTGTACTTAAGTATTGTTGGAGATACTGAACGGATCCTGCTACAGCACAACGAGCAGCCAGTCGAGACTTCTCGCCCCAGTTCACCCCATCCGCTATTGACAAAATACAACTGTTTGGACGCGCTACGATTGCATAAACGTCTGCAATTGGATCCCCCTCAAAGTGGTTTTTAGTTTGATTGTATTCATATAATGAAGTAGCCATACCGTAGGCTCTGCCATGTCGTTTRGACCATTCRCTGATTGGTCTAAAGTGATGGCTCCCACTTGTTTCAGGCCGAAATGCTTCTATACATTCTTTTGGAACTGAAACGTTTCGAATTCCGTCTCCAGGGCCTGTGGTTGCCACAGTGACTTGCTTGCAGAGGGCAGCCAGCTTTTCACAGGGGAGGTCTTTGTAGGCTTTGCTCCAATGCACAATATCCTCCAATTTCATAATATTCCTGAATAAAGATAAAACTAAGTGAGCTACGTACGTCAATACCTTTGGTTAATTAAAATGATCTAGTTCATGTTCTTTTGCTTTAAAAGATCAAAATCAAAAGTATATCAAAAGTATATCAAAAATTATGGGATATCATCCCTGTATCGGATATCATCCCTTTTTTTCCAGTAAATAAACAGTAAACAAGGGGCAACACAGCTGCAAACATGCGTAACAGCCTCATTATAAGTATTCTACAACTTCGTAAAAAAATTGTTGAGAAATGATCGAAATCACTATCTTTCATATACATGTATATATATATCCAAAACATGCCGAAGTATATAATGAGATCCAAGATATCAAATAAGATGCAGAAGGTAAAACATGCTTAAATACGATTGCTTAGTCACGAAATTTTGTGGAAAATACTTTTTAACTTGACTTTGTGCAATACTTATGTCTCTGTTACAACAGAAGATAAATAACACCAAATAAGTTACTTTTTAAGTTTTGCATCTCTACATATCTTGTATCTCATCAGATATTCGTATAAATGTATAATACAACCTTTCTACAATATATATATATACATATCATGTTATTTGTTTTAATCGCCGATTTAATCACGTGTCCTTTTCTTAGGTGTGTCGAAAACGCAGAAGTCGACCACTGACTCAGACATGTACAGCTGACCTCGAAAACACAAACCTCGTGACTCATAATGCTCGTACTTTTCGGCGTGACCATGGCCACGCAAAATGTTTAAATTGAAAATAAAATAACACGTTTCCAATTTGTTTTTCACTAATCTTAGCGTTTCGAGGTCTGCATTTTCGACACACCTATTTAGTTCTCGAGCGTGATTATATCCACATTGCCGGTGTATTTCCGAAAGGTGACCAAGGAAGTCGTTTGTTTTACATTTAGTTCTTGCAGTTAATTGTTTAAATACTGAATCTGATTTTGCCAAACTGAATGGCATGTGTTTTTTAGTTGTTATAGTTTAGAATATCTCTAGAATCACAGTATTCTCCTTTTTGAGAAATAGGAATTGCAATTAACTTCACATTTTTTCGACGATAGCGGCAATTTATTTTCTAATTTTCAGGCATTAGCGCCTACCTTCAAAAGGGCTCTCAAAGACTATAATATATGGTATCATAAAGCATGTTAAGGCCTGGGTTATGAACCAATTCATTATCAAACCATTAAAAAATCATTTCTCTGGTGTTTCTGCTTAATGTATAACCAGCTTTATCAAACTTTCTTAGATCGTGGTTCTTTACAAATTGATTCCAATAAATGGGAAAAATTTAGGTCACGTGACCACGAAATTTACATAAAATTTACATAAAAATTCATTTTAATAGTAGGTGCTCAATTTAAGTCTTTGCTGAACGTTTTCGACTTCAATTTATTTCTTTTCCTGAAGTCGTTCAATTGACGTTGAGAATGGTTGGCTAAAGTTTTGTGTTAAGGAGATATTTTACAAAACAGGTCACGTGACCTGTCAAAATATCCTTTATGCCCTTTTTTCTCCTTTCGTAAACATTTTGGTCAACCATTCCAAACGTGAATATTTGTATCTTTGTTGCTACTCTCAAACAAGCTAAACAAATCTCACAAATAATCTAAAACCATCACCTAGTTTTTAATTTAGCATTTTCCCTCTTTTAAGGTTACGTGACCACCTATTATGCAAATTTATTCATACAAAAAGTTAAGCACCCTAAATAAGGATATCTGTTGCAATCTCATTCAATTACATTTAAAAATGAGGATTCTACAGTGAAAAGTAATTTTTGCCCTTTTGAACAAAATCCCAGGCCTTAACATGCTTGAGGTCATATCATAGTTATGTGTGGTATTATGGAGTCATATCAACTCTCACGTGACCCAGTTAATTTTAATCCATTTTTCAATCAATAATACGGGATCGAACGTCTGAGCTAAGAGCAAATCTCTAGACAAAGGTTAGTCCTGCAATATCATGCTTGCATTAATGTTCCCCCCCCCCAAAAAAAGGTCAAGCCCAAACAATACAAGCTTGCTACGTTCGTGGTGAAATCAAAGTTCAAAAACAAAAGTCAACTCGAAACCATTGATTTTTAGCGGCCCCTCTGGAGGCATAATAATAAGATAGAATTGCTATAGAAGAAATTGGGATCCCGTCCCAAAAGAGATTAAGATATACACTGATACACGTGAAATGGCGAATGCGCATGTGGTAACATGTTTCCGTATCTTGTTACTTTAGTAATAGATCTCGCTGGATCCATCTCCCGTCGGCACATCCCGTGATGTAGTCCCTTGAGAATTGTTCTAAATCATGCGCAATTCGATTTCGTTCGAAGATGCCAATAAGCCTGAAGCGAGATGACGTTTTACCCCCGACTCTATACCATAATAGTCTTATTTCATATTAAAATTTTTGATTCCTTAGAGAATACAGAAACAATAGTCATAATTAAAGAACAAAAGCAGTGTGAAAAGGATTATGGTCTAGAGACGGGGGTAAAACGTCATCTCGCTTCAGGCTTATTAGTGGGAAGGAAATGCTACTCAAATACACGGCTTAAAAACTTAGGATACGTAGAAGTCCACTTTCTTACAGGGGCGGCGAATTTTTTTGCGGGGAATTGCCCCTCCCTCCACAAAATATTGGTTCACATGAAATATAAATGCATAGATTCGATTTTTAATACTGTTATTAAGTTATTGTTGTGATTTTTTCCAGTGCCCCCCCAAAGATTTTCAGCTTCCGCCGCCCCTGTCTTACAGCATCTATGAGTTGTAAATAAAACCTAATAAAACCACTACAAATAAGCCCTTGAAAACGGTCAAATAAATTGCATGCGTAGTGCCCAATGGGTCGTGGGAAAAGAGAAGAGAGTTCCTGGCCCCTCTCTGGCCAGCACTAGCTATGCAAACATTTGTACCAAATTTCATAATTCGTAGAATTGAAGCTAGCCCGAGAGAATGTGGATAGAATGCCCGAATAAACATTCATATGACAGCAGAAACATTTTGTCTGAAAATAATAAACAGTCACGGTACGTAACTCTCTCGTTTGTAATTTTGTACTTTGGGTATCAGTGATTGTCATATTTTCAGCGTGGATCAGTTTGAGAACTTCAGTAAGTCTGTGGGACAATGAAAGCTGCAGACATTCTACTCTTCAAACTGAGGGACATCTTGAACACTTGAACTCGTTGCTTGGATTAACATAAAAGTAAGCTGTCAGATCGATCAATCACGATTAGATCAAATTATATGTTTGGATTATTAACACTGCATGTATTTCATGTTTTTCAGCGCGGAAATTATCTGAAACAAATGACCTGAAAAGTCATTATACTGCCAAGAGTATCTTGCAAGTCTAGTTTAGTCTTGTATATCTTTAATATAATGCTTTAGCCGAATAATCCGCCGGGCCATAACATGTTTTCAACCAAGTCTGACTTTGTTGAGGAAGTTGATAGACGCATAGCGTGACTCACTGCATCTTCGAATTTCAACACCAAGTATTAAACGAGAATGGCGGGTTAACGGAACTAGATTAAAAAGCTACTGTTAAATAATAGCAAGAATGGATCTTTTAAACTGTATTAAAGATTGGCTACAGTGTATATACGAAAAATGACGTCATTTGTACGAATCGTACATCACGTATCCGAGTCCCTAAGTTCATGGTCACATGGATTTCTTATACAGTTATTATTTCATATTCTCATCAGAAGCAAGAACAATATACTGTGATATCATTAGCAACCGATAGATTTTCAATTGGCAACTGATGCCTTCAGATTAAAGAATTATGTGCAATGAATCAACCGGGTGAGTTTCAATACCTGAAAGAAGAAAGGATAGGAAGTGAAAGTCTTCTATGGAGGCTTAATGGATTTGAACTCGCCATCGCCACTTCGGGTATCGACTGAATCTCACATTCCTCAACAATCGATTTTCCGAAAATTCTACCCTATTTAGCCAGTTCAGCGGACAGTAATGTTGCCAGCTACTTGTAGAAAATTGTTGAGTAATGGTTTTCCAAGCGAACGGGAACAGAATATGATTCGTTATAGACAGTGTCAATCTCCCAATCCCCGGCCCTTGGATAAACCATGAGGGGGTCCCGTGACCGAACTCTATACCTCGCAACGACAAAATGAAAAATAAAAATTCCCCTTAAAAATTGCATAGTCTTACAAATTTGAAGTATTTAAAGATTTCACTTGAGATCAAATTATTGGCGACCTTCTATCGTCAGCGATTCCACATATTTTATATATGGGAGAGTAAAGCTCCCATTACGAGGTGACTGCCCGGCAACGGCGCGTCCGTCACTGAATAGCTGCGGCTACACTAGTCCTATGACCTAGACAAGCCCTATTACCAACGACACTGAACACACACTGCCACACTGCACTGCCTGGCAAAGTATTCCGTCATTAACCTTTATGCTTTGTTTCAGGCTTATTTTTGACCTATTAAATTGAAATAAATGAATATTTTTACAATATCTTACAAATTTCTCGAGCGCTGATTGGTTTTTTTTTTTCATCAACAAGACGAATGACAAATAAACGAGCGCGTGCTCTTTCCGTTGGTTGTTTTGATTACTAAAAATGAGAAGTTTGATCGTTTTTGTTATTGTAAAAAACAAATAGACATAATTTTTTTTGTCTGTCCTATTATTGACGATAAAGTTCGTCATCACATTGTCAAAGTATGCGGATATACTAGGCTACGCCTCATGAATCAACACTACTTTAACAATGTGATGACGCAATTATTTATCGTTAATAAGAGGACACACACAAAAAACTGATGTCTATTTGTTAATTAGATGCACTGATTTTATATTCTGCCCTTTAGTGCCATTGACCATTGACTACACGCACTTGAGAGATTAAGGCCTAAGGCAAACGTCGAACTTTCCATGCACCGAACTCATTAAAAACAATGGATATCGGGTAATAATGAGTCGGCATTCTTTGATGTAATTAAGTTCGGTGCATGGAAAGTTCGACGTTTGCCCYAGGCCTTACTGAAATAAATGAATCATTTAGATGCACTGATTTCATTTTTTGCCCTTTAGTGCCTCCGTCTTCAATCTAACGTCGTAACCGATTCCCAAATAAGTGCTTCGTCAGAAAGGAACGTCGCTCACCGGGCAGCAAATGCAAGGCTTCATTTCCATGCCGGTGCAGGGAGTACAGGAACGTGGTCTTCTTGCTACAACAAATTAAGTTGATCAATTGCTCCAAGTGGATTTCAAGACAATTGCTAAAGTAACTAAAATTGCAACTCAAGGTCGCCAAGATGCTGATCAGTGGGTGACCAGTAACTCGGTTTCTTACATCAGAGATGGTGTGTTTTGGAAAGCACTATCGTGAAATAAGTCCATAGAGCAATTCTTAGAGGGGCTCCCGCGCGGGCTGACGTCACTTCCGTCCGTCCGTCCGTCCGTGTACACAAAACAGAGATCCCGAATGATGTCAAAGCAAAACTACTCGCAAATCCGGCTCTCAAATAGGAATGCACAGAAAAAATCGCTTTAGGACGATTTATAGACCAAAAACAAATAAAAAATGTTCATGTAGTCAAAGATGGATCAAGAAGTGTTTTTCAAGTATTCAGGTGTGTGTTTTTTAGCAAACAATCGTACATATATGTTGTTTTTTTTTTTGACAAGAATTTTTCTCGACGAATCGACAAATCAAAGACTTTCTCTCAAAACCTTTAATATTTCTATAGATAAGATTAATTTATAAGTTAATGCCGGAGGAAATATAACACGGAGAGCATATTACGACAACAAATATTCGTCCTTAATTTATCTTTAAATCTTTATCAATTCGGTTGTTTTAAACCAACTATCGCTAAATATGTATATCGTTCAAGAAAAATGCTCCATCGGCAAAACAAAGAAGACTTTCATTTAATAATTTTATATCTTTCTACAGATAATTCATCTAATTGAATGAAATATAAAATTACACCAAACATTCAGCTGTTTATTAAGCTGTTCGACCTAGTATGATTATACAAATGAGCTTAAATTTGTGTTGTTGAGAAAAGTTATTGTATAAAGACCTAGACTTTCACTTTAAAAAGCTAAAAAATATTCAAAAACATTTACAAATGCCAATTTACTGACAAAGAAATTAGTCATGTTGTATTTTGCATTGCAGTTTGCATTATCTTCTATTTTGTCTCAGTTGTTTTTTTAACAAGTTTAACTGAATGTAAACTTTGTTTTTCGAAAACTTTTCGGTCGTTCGTCTTAACTTTCTCGCGCATGAAAACAGATGGAAAAAAAATCGAATTTAAATCGAATTTAAAAATCTAGTATTTACAGCTTAAGTTTTCAAGCTTATCGAAAAGTAGTTAAGGCTTATATAAAAGGAATCTTATTTTCTTAATTTAATTGCGGTAAAAATAGGTTCTTATAAAAACCTAAACTCTTCATATGGATAACCAAACATTGTCACGTAAAAGAAGAAAAAGTAAACTTATGTTTTGCTTACCTTTTCTTAAGCAGTTTTCTAGTCTGTCTTTTATATGCCGTGTTCATTTGTCCATAAAAAGCTAGGAATCTCCGAAATTTCGATTTCAATGAAAGACATCCAAGGGAAATTTCCCTAAACTTGACATAGTGTGTTGGATTGTCCGGTCTGTAGTTATCGTTCGTTTTTAAAAGATGTAGTGCATTTCGATTCGATTTCAATGCATGGTTTTTATTATGGGTATTATTGGGCTACCTGTGACTTTCGCATCGGGAGCTCCGCTTTTAGGGAGTGCCTAAATGTATTATACTTAATGGAACTGCATCTGTGCATAAGGGCTTGGTGCTCTAATCAAGGTCATTAATCCAAAATGTCCATGTCTTAAATAAGGAAATGGCGATGCCAGTGTGTTAGGTGAAATAAAGACTTTTCCGTTATGTATAAATAATAAATGGAAGTATTGATCGAAATCAACCATGTTATTTCTATTCCAGGTGTTTCCTGGAAATTATGATCTAGGTACTGTTGTCAGTCGTGAAATGGAATGAGACATTTGCGCTCAATTTCTGCGCATTCACCCACGAGCATGGCAAGGACACACCCCCTTAAGAGCCGAGGTTTACGGGTGCACTACAGGTAAACAATTAGCAGAGAGTTTTAACGAGAACTAATTGCAGCATTGTGTACATGATGTTTCTTGAATGGTTCGACGTCTTGGCCAAAATTAAGAGGCTTTGCTTCAAGTCATCAATCTTTATATATTCCAGTTAATAATGGTCAACAAACCAGAATTTTTTAACAACAAAAGTAGTACAAATAGTCTTTAAACCCATTGTCTTCTCTTTTATTTTAATCAACTATTACTAACAAAATGATCATTTCTTTCTCGGGTTAAATAAAATCACTTTATAAACTCCAGTAGAGTGCAAACCTTATATCCGTGAAATAGTACCAAACTAATTACTACAAAATACCAATAAAGTAATTGAAATCAAAAGAAATAGATATGTTTAGTGCTATTTAGTAGTTGTGCCATTTCACGAATATATGGTTTGCACTGTATCCTGGTTCAACTAGTTCATGGCCGCCATGTTGGTTGAGTCGTAATTAGAAAATATAAATTGGTGTTGACCAGCATGGCGGCCATTTGGTGATGATTGCTAGCCATGTATCTCAATGTAATGTGAGTAAAACATATCTTACATTGTAACATCTAGTGCTGGCACATGAAACAAATGAACGAAACGGAATTCATCACGAGTCATTATAACACCAGCATAAAAGTAAGGCCCAGGGTTTTCATTACGTTTTGAAATAATAGATTATAAACTGCCGGAGAATCCTGGGGACCAAGTGAATATTTTACAAAGATTAAGATATTAACGGTAGTTTAAGCCGGATAATTTTGATCAGTTACCGGAGCATTCTCATGGTCACTTTAAGCTACATGGCTATCAGTCACACTATTATTATTATTCTTATAATTATTTTTTTTAAATTTAATATTTTGATTTTTACAAATTTTCATTCAATTATTTTTTCTTTTTTTCAATAACTTTTGATTATAATTTTTGATATCTAATATCTCCGATAATATCCCTTTTTTTATATATCTGATAAAAGACCTTAGAGATCCAATATCGCATTAGTTACATCAGGGAGGTATTTTCTACAAACTATGCTACATATATATATATATATATATATATATCAGTTTTAAATGTTTAAATACATTTGAGATATGAATGACAGCTTGCAACAGGCAGCCATTGATTAGTGAGCAAATTGATTGATCATTGATAAGTTGAAGTTAAATCCTGTGGATGATTATTCGGAATATACAGATCCATACAACTGATACTAGACACGTAAATACATATCGTGCTACTTCAAAAACTAACCACATAACATGCAGAATAATAAAACTACAAAATAAATACAAAATGCATATTTTTCAGCATGTCTGCAAAATGATTTTAAAAAGTTATTTCCTTGTTGTAATTTCAGAAATTATTTCTATACTGGCATATTAAACAAATTGACGAGCTCAGTCTTGGCGTCGTCCGGACTGTGGGGGTGAGTAAGATTTTGTACTTTTTCTTTGATCTTTTCCACTAACGATACCCCCTTGTTATGCAAGACAGTCCCTTCAGAAACCATCTTCAAAGGTTCTGCCGGGAATTCTCCTACTTCGAATGCAACAACAGCGGCGTGATCAAGTTTTCCTGGCAATTCTTTCATGACTCGACAGATTTCCGTTTCTTTGACTCTGCGAAGAGGATCATGTCTCAATTCTTCTCTATCTACGCGCTCAAGGAAGTTTCGCTTCGAAGCAGTGCACTTACAAACGTAGCTTATCAAGTTAGCACAGAGTCCTTGG
>NW_022261576.1:19006-44563 GCF_009602425.1 Actinia tenebrosa
TATATATATATATCATATTACTTGTTTGTTGTTCGCTGAATCAATCACGTGTCCTTTTCTTAGGTCTGTCGAAAACTCAGAGCTTTTAAATTCTAAAATAAGACTCAGACCACTGGCCTCGAAAACACAGACCTCGTGACTTATAAAGCTCGTACGTTTCGGCGTGACATTCGGACCTTCGTCAAGCAAGATTTTTAAATTGAAAATAAAATAACACTTTTCCAATTTGTATCCCCCTAATTCTAGCGTTTCGAGGTCTGCGTTTTCGACACACCTTCCTTTTCTAAGCATTCCGATTAATAATAATAATAATAATAATAATAATAATAACAATAATATTATAATAATTAACATTTATATAGCGCCATTTCCAGAAGCTCATAGCGATTATACCCACATTATGTATTTCCCAAAGTTGGCCAAGGAAGTTGTTTGTTTTATATCTAGTTCTTGATTTTGCCAAACAAGTGTTTTTCAGTTGTTGTTGTTCAGAAAATCTAGAATTGTAGTTCCTCCTTTTCAATGATAGGCAATTTATTATCGAGCTTTCAGGCATTAGCGCCAATCTTCAAAAATTACAATGGTATTCTTCCTCATATCATCTGTTACTACCCGGTTACTCGAAATCCGATTTTTTAAATCAACAAAACGGAATCTCAGCTAAGAGCAAATCTATAGACAAAGATTAGTTCTGCAATGTCATGCTCGTATTAATGTTTAAAAAGCTCAAAACAAAAGAAAATCGAATGCACTCGGTGTTAGAATAGCTAAGCGTAGTAGAGCGAATAACAATTTGTGAAATATAGTTTTTACCTGACACTAAGTTTTGGTAAGATTCCTGGCATGGCTGGATACCACCGACAATTTTTATGGTGCTTTGTTTTTTGTTTTTACAGTACTAGCTATTACAGTTTTTAAAAACTGTGGTCTTTGAGTGAATGACTTAAAAGCCTCACAACAAATAAATAAATACGGTATGAGGTTACTATTACATAAGCGGCAAGGCTTTTGATAGTATGTACAGTGAGACCGGTCACGTTGTCTGATGTGTTATGTAATAATTGTCAGCACGAGCACCCAAGCATGTGACAATGGATGTTTTTTTTTCTCCATCCAGCACCCGGTAGCCTGCGCGCAGCCGACCTCTAACTCTAAGGGACGGACCATTAGATAGTTGATGGGAGGGTGGGTGGGTGGGGGGGGAAATCCCTCCAAAAATATCGAGCAAGCACTTAAACCTCAAAAAAAAAAAAAAAAAAAAAAAAAAAAAAAAAAAAAAAAAAAAAAAAAAAAAAAATCGTGCAACTTCTCCTGCTAGAAGAAAAATATCCAACTGTACGCAAAAAAATAACGTGCAAGGGTTGAGCCAAAGAAATAAATATCATGCAACCAAAATTCCTGCATTCCCCCATCAATTATCTAATGGTCCATCCCTAAGAAGATTTTGCGTCCAAAAAGAGGTTATAAGATACATACACGTGATGGCGAATGCAAGTGGTAACACGTTTTCGTATCATGTTACTTTAGTAATAGATCCTGCTGGATCCATCTCGCATCGGTACATCCCGTGATGTAGCTCCTTGATGATAGACCATTTCACAGATCCCGCGGTTCAACCTCAGCCTCGTCAGCGTGTAATATATTCTTTAGAAATTGCCTACAACCTGTGAAATTTTTGTTTCAATTGTTCGTTGATGTGTAAATTCCTTTCATTACTGCGGACTGTAGTCAAATTCTAAAGAACAATTACACGCTGACGAGGCCGAGGTTGAGTAACGGGATCCGTGAAATGGCCTATTGTTCTAAATCATGCGCAATTCGATTTCGTTCGAAAATGCCAATAAGTGGGAACGAAATGTTAAATACACGGTTTAAAAACTAAGAATACGTAAAAGTCAACTTTGTTACAGCATCTATGAATTGTAAATAAAACCACTACAAATAAGCTCTGGAAAACGGTTAAATAAATTGCATGCGTAGTGCCCAATGGGTCGTGGGAGAAGAGAAGTGAGCTACTGACCCCTCGCTGGCCAGTAGCTATGCAAGCTACACTTGTGCCTCCTTCCACCGGATCGAGAAAGAAGACAACTGATTATATTGACACATAACATGGTCGATCAAATATCTCTCATCGTCTGGCAGAGCAACCTCCGCGGTTATTATCAGTCGCCATTAAAAAATGGCTGAACAAACATTCATATGACAGCAGAAACATTAAAAAAAAACCAGTCACAGTTTGAGAACTTAAGTCTGTTTGACAGAGCTGTCACAGACATTCAAACTGAGGGAGGACTCGAACACTTGAGCTCCTTGCTTGGATTAACATAAAAGTAATCTGTCAGATCCATCAATCACCATTAGATCAAATTTAATGTTTGGATATTGATGCTGTATTTCGTGATTTCAGCGCGGAAATTATGTGACACAAATGAACTAAAAAGTGATTACTATCAAGTGTATTTAAACTAGTTTAGTCTCGTATACACTTAACTGAAGAATCGTTGTCGGGTTCAGAAACATAGAACATAGAAGCTGAGACCGAAATGGCACATGGGAAGTACGTTAACTAGATGCATGCTGTGACCGGCGACCCGTGGCATCATCCTCTGTTTTTAATACGCGTTAGGCATTCTAAACCGACTGCATGGATGGCGCAAATGAATAGATTATAATATAATTATGTCATTTCCCATGTGCCAATCGGTCTCAGCTTTCATATTCTGTTTCTGAACCCGACAACGATTCTTCAAATGAGTGTATATGTAATAGGGCTAGTATGCTTAAAGCTCAGTAATCCGGGATAACATGTCCCAAACCATGTATAACTTCATTGAGGAAGTTGATCGACGCATAGCGTGACTCACTCCATCTTCGAATTCCGACACCAAGTATTAAACGAAAATGCCGGTTTAACTTAACCAGATTAAATAGCTACTGTTAAATAATAGCAAGAACTGTATTAAGGTTGGCTACAGGGTATATTCTTAAATGACGTCATTCTTACAAATCGTATATTTATTTATCTGTATCCCTATAAGTTCTTGATCATCTTAGTATCTGAAGCAACTGTGATATCATTAGCAACCGATAGATTTTCGATTGCCAACTGATGCTTTCAGATTAAATAATTATGTGCATTGAATCAACCGGGTGAGTTTACCTGAGAGAAGAAAGGATAGGAAGTGAAAGTCTTCGTGCATGGCGGGTTCTTGGTACAGAAATATGTTCAAGCTCTTGAAGGCTTAATCGCTTTAGACTCGTCATCGCTTGGGGTATCGACTGAATCTCAGATTCCTCAACCATAGCTTTACCGAAAATTCTACCCTATTTAACCAGTTCAGCGGAGACGAATATAGCCAGCTACTTGTAGAAAGAGTCGACAGGTATGCCCAGAAAATTGTGGAGTAATGGCTTTACAAACGATCGGAAACAGAATATAATTTATTATAGACAGTGTCAATGTCCCAATCCCCGACCTTTCAGTAAACAATGAGGGGGTCTCGTGACCGAATTTGAAACCTTACTTAAAGAAGAAGAAAAAGAAGAAGAAAAAGAAGAAGAAAAAGAAGAAGAAAAAGAAGAAGAAAAAGAAGAAGAAAAAGAAGAAGAAGAAAAAAAACTTAAAATTCCCCTTACAATTGCATAGTCTTACAATTTTTAAGTATCTAAAGATAAATGTAACATTAAGATGCACTGATTTTATTTCCTGCCCATTCCTTGGAATAATCTAAACTAAATAACTAATGAACAAGGGCCATTAACTACACGCACTTGAGAAATTTTTAAGATGGTCCATTAAATAAAAAAATTGACCAAAATAGTAACAGTTCCAATATGACACAAAGTTCAGTGGACTATAAAGGAAGAACAAACGGATCTGCCTAAAGTTAAGCAGACTTTATTATGAAACTAAATCCTTATTTAAGCTTGAAAAGCTTTTTTGTTTGGCCGAACGAAAGTCGCGTACGTTGCGAGGCGCGTGATGTTTTCGTTGTCGTTTTCTAGTGGGCTTCACGTGAGGGCTCCATAGTCACGGGATGTTACCTGTACTAGTCCTGACTTCGCACACTTAAAAGCCAATATGATATTAAGCATTTATCAATTTTAGATATTTTATTTCGCTCAAATCAAAACTGACTTTAAGAGTAAAAAATTGATTAGGTCATTTGACATTTTCTTCAGAAAAAGTTGTCAACTGGTTACAAAAAGGGAAAAAAGTTTAATAAAATAAAATTGAATATTCCCGCGTACAACCCCATTTAAATTACAACCTGTTTTTGAAGCATAGATCTATGAAAGCGCAAAACACAGATGTTACCGAATAATTTACTATTTTAAGGATCTGATGTAGTTTTGTTCAATAGTCGCGTTAAGCTTGTTTCAGCCAGGGAACATGAAACATTCGTATCCGATGAAGCAGGCATACAGCTGTAAGACCTGTAGTAACATCATCACTGTAAGCAGAATACTTGGCTTTGTTGTCTTTAATAAGCTACACAGAAACAAAACGATACAAGAAATCCACAGTATATATCGAATTTAATGTCAAAGACAACTGGTAAAAGCGGCGATACCTAATCTTGATTTACAATATCCTCTTGGCATGGTTTAGTAGTACACGTCACACCATGCAAAAACATCACGTACATGTACAGCGTCATGTTGTAAACACTCTTGAAAGTCGTCACGTACCGGAAAATATAGCACGGGATGTGTTTAGTTGCTGTTGTTGTAGGGGGTACTACATGTTGGAATTTGTTGGTCAAGAAGTGAGGATAAAAATGAAAGTATTTTTGTGGACTTAAATAAACAAATAAATAGATAGAGTGCACGCACTAAACCCATGAATAATATTTAGTACTAATTAGTAGTATTTCATACAGAATCCTTTGTTTCCTATTGTTTGATTATCACTATTTAGTACTAAAAATTAGTATTGGTTTCACGGGTTTAGTGCGAGCACTCTAATGTTTGCAGGCTACTAACGAGAGTCACCAAGCATGTGGTGCCTTCTCACATATATTTCTTAGCAAAAATGCTTAGTTTCAAATATTCATATCTTGGTCAGTTAAAGGTCAATGTTTATGAAACTGCATTTTTACTGTTATAAGTAAACTTCTTTTTCTGATAAATCAAATACAGTAAAAACCCGCAAAAAAAAAAACCTATAACATGTTCGTACTCGTGTTTGTTAAAGCCTCATATTTTTCCCACAAGAACCTGTCTCATTTTTTGGTGCTTTATTGGCTAAATTTCAGCCTGGGGTTCTTAATATAATCCATTGGTTCTTTTATGCGGGTTTCTACTGTATCTTGTTTGGTACCTTGTAACGTCACCCTAGCGTGATATAGTTGTATAAATACGTTTTATGATCCTTTATAAGCTATTGCTTTCAACTATTTTATGGAAGGTTGCTTTTATTACCAACTTTTCTTTTCTTTTGATACTTAATCTATTTTCTCGCGGAAATGTTAAAATATTAGAAACAATGGAAAACAATGTCAGCATAGTTAATAGATGTAATATATTATATATCTTATAGAGTGATTTTATTCAACCCGTGAGAGAAAAAAAGACTATTTAGTTAATTAGTACTCGTTTATAATAAAAAATAAAAGTAAAGGAATAAAAAAAAAAAAAAAAAAAAAAAAAAAAAAAATAAAAAAAAAATTTTATTTTTAAAAAAGAAAATAAACAATTTTTTAAATTTTCATTTGAAAAAAAAAAAAAAAAAAAAAGCAATGGTTTTAGAGTCTACTACTAACTATTATGCGTACTACTTTTTCACGGGTCTAATATTAAACATGTCACTACGACCTCTAAACTATAATCTACATGACTTCATCCAAAATACTATTTTCCTATCAATACAAGATGTTTTTTTTGGGCAGTCAGGGTGCTGTTCAAAAAATTGAATTCTACTGCAAAACGAAACAAAACTTCAAGTTCATATCAGTAAATCGAGTCTTGCTTTCTTATTGAAGTCATTGTTTGAGTCACGACATTTTAGCAAATACCTCAAGCGATAATATTAACGAAACTATCATCAATAACCAAAACTCTGAATACAATTACATAAGAATCTAACGTTTTTTTAGGATTTAACTATTGTACACACTACGAGGAACTAAATGACGAAGCAGAAAAAGATATATTTTGCCTTGCAAAATTTTTCCAAAAGTTTTTTAAGTGTTCAACTAGAGACATCTTCGCATTAATTCCAATAGAATGAACCACCATCTTTTCGAGTTTTTATGAGAGATGAGAGAGCAGCTTGCTTGTTATTACTTTATTATATAGCAGATTATATATTCTGCTTCCTATAAGCTCCGATTGGCATCCTTTTTAGGCAATATTCCGTCTATTTTCGGAAACGGGCAAATATCCCTTACCCCAAAAATGTTTAAAATACAACTAAGATATAATGGAGAACACCATTTTTTAAAATCAATATTACCTAAAATTTAAATTTAAACAAAACATTTGAATGCTCTGGATCTTTATTTATCTTAATAAAAATATTAATAGGGATTCAAATTTAGCAATGAAAAATAGTCACTAATGGTTAAGAGAAATTGCAATATCAAATATGACAATAATTTGACATTAACAAATCTGAATAAGAATAGACGCCATAAATCATTGCATTTCATTCTGAGCCATTTTCAAAATATCTATAGTTTAGTATATATAATACTAAATAATAATAATATATTTATAATACCTATATATTATCAATCTATTTCATTTTAGTTTTAGGTAGTGTCCTCAAATTAGTTTTTTAAACTAAATCCATTTACACTTTCAATAAAGTTATCATCATCATCATTATAATCATCATTATCAATAAAAATAATGGATGGTGTAGCTGTGAATCAGCACCTGCCTCTCACCAATGCAGCTAGTATTCAATCCCTGGACTACTATATGTGAGTAGAGTTGTTTGTTGGTTCTCTCCTGTGTTTCAAGGGTTTTTCTACAGGTTCTCTGGTTTTTTTCCTCCGCAAAAATCAACTTTTAAATTTCAATAGAGGTTTTACAGCATAACATGCCCATGCCCATACTATAGCTCCGGCTGCCTGTGGTTAGATGGCAGAAAAAATAAAATGCCTTTGCTCTCGGGAATTGAATTCTTTCTCAAGTAAACGATTGTTTTGTCACTGCCATCTAACATGGCTGCTGTCACGTGTTAGTGCAAAACCTCTATTGGAATTTCAGTGGATGAAGAGCCACTCTGTGGAAATGCCACTGCTAAATCCTATTAATCCCATTTATTATTTATCTATATATTTATACATTGTAAAACTATAGACCATTTCCAAATTCCAAATTAACACTGTGTTCCTTGATTGTAGACTCTTTTACCCAGGCTTAGCCTTGTATCAGTGTCTAAATATTCACAAATACCAACGGTAAAGTAAAGAATGCATAACTTCGAAACTACAAACACTTTGAAATTGCACGGACCTTCCCTGGATCACATGACTATTCTACACAAAATCGATACTAATCCTAATAAGCAACAGAGAACATGAAACTGGAGTATTCAATCTAGAAGAGCTTATACACTAAGTAAATTACTTTGTGCAATAATAATTATTATTCTAGTGACTCTAGTTTTTGTGTGTGTGTGTCAGTCTCGTACTCAGAGCCTGCGTTTCTTCTGGTCTGCATCGAAGAACTAGGGCTCTGGCATAATCCATCTTTTGAGACCAGGATTTCTTGGACTTCCGGTTCAAGAGCGCAAGCATTCAAAGACTTGCCATGTTTACTTTCATTTTTACTTCAATTTTTGCTTTGATTTAATTTTTAATTTGATTATTTTGATTGGATATATATCTCTTTTTCGAAAATTGCGTATGCGCCAAAAAAATGGATTATGCCAGAGCCCTTGTTCTTCCCTGCAGGCCAGAAGAAACATGGGCTCTGGGTACGAGATTGTGTGTGTGTGTGACATGTATAGTTTTTTTCCTAGTATGTATTTACAATCAGACCCATAATCCTAATGGTCTACAGGTCATATAAACAGTTTGAAATTAAGTTGGAATAATTGGTCAGTTTAAAAAACAAGCAAGGGCCTAGGATGAGTTTCAAATTTCAAATAATTTGGTAATTGACAAAATAATTGTCATTTGAGAATTAAGGTTATAGCAACTGTTTCTTTTTAAAAAATTATGATCATGAGACTGCACATCCTTCGTGCAGCTTATGTTTTCAATATATAATTTTGGAAGCATCTTAAATTTTTAACTTGTGGATATGTGAATAGTAGAAGTGAGTTATTGTGAGGGGTCTGAGCAAATGTGTCACTCGCTCACTCACTAAGATGTTAGCAGTATAAACACTTACAAACTTCCATTAAAAGGTGGACAAGGAATTTATACAAGAAGCTGGACTGCTATTTATCCATGTGGGATGTTGTCTAGCACCAGGGCAGGCTGGCACTGAGCATACTCACACTCAGACAAACATAGCTTTACCTTCAGATTATTTATATTGAAAGAATCAAGAAAAGATAAATGCACGTTGCATTAGTTTAAATAAAACAAAAATAGGCTAATAAACTAGAGAAGAATGAGTATAAATGAACATAACTGAGAAGCACAAAAATGATTGATTAAATATCTTTATAATGAAAATGAAATAAAAATATTTTCAAACACAATTCAATAGAATTTCTAGGATTTAAGAGTGTATTAGTCTTATCAAACAGACTTTAAAAACTAAGACAAGTCGAATAAAATTTCTAAACGAATATCCCCGACCTTATTTCACAATGTAATCTAAGTAAATAATTTGTCAGATGCACCATGAAGGTCAAGATATGACGTACATTTAATATGCATAATGCAATGCTCTTGTTATAATTGCAATTATTAATATTCCCTATAAAGAGCTAAAGGCTTCTAAATGATAATGATAATGTGATCAAGTCTTACAGTATACCACAGTGTGCAGGGTTTAGTGTATTGCTTATTGTATTACCAAATTAATATTATAATAAAAGCTTGACACCAAATTTGGTTGTGACTGTACCACTAGTTACCATGTGATTCCCCATGCAGTCAGAATGTCTTTTGGTCTCATCATCTAAATCTCTGTTATGAACCACACAATGATTTTGCAATTAATTAAGCATATAGAGCTGGACAATGATTGGTTGTATCATCATGTACATGAATTGTCAGGGGAATTCTATTCAAATTCAAATTTCAAGTAATCGACTTTATTAGTAGTCGTACCCTACGATAGCATAAATTAAACTATAATAAATGTTTATGTGCACATGCTGATGATACATCGTTTAAATATGGCTAAAAAATGAGACCACCCAACCGAATTTGCTTCATGGTCTAGTGGTTAGGTTTAGGGTTAGGGTTGGGGTTGGCATTGTAGTAGTTCATTATTGGTGCCGAAGGTACCAAGTTTGATTCTTGGTGTATCGCTTAATTTTTTTTTCTAAGTGAGGAGAACCAAAATTCCTAAGTTCCACTCGTGTTTTCGGAAACCTATGACATACTTCTTTAATCCGTACCCGATGATAGTACCCAATGATCAAGTGAAATATAAGGAATACATGATCACAGTCTTAACCAATCAGGATTTAATGCTGCTAGTGCAACAGGAAACTTAATTGACATGACTTTTGAAGGGTTAATAAGAAGTCCCTCATTTTCCCTTTGTCCAATCTTTTATCCCACTACAGGCCTTAATTAATTACTATCTTTGGCCTAGCTACTGCAGATAAAACACTTGCTATAAATCCTCTATAGGAACAATAATATGGGAAATAGAGGACCCTATTTGCAGTCTACAGTTGTGTAATGTGTTCTTATTTGCAAGCCCTGTGATTTTATTTGGTCTTGGCCTATCAAAGTTTTCGGTTTCGTCTCGATTGAAAGTAAAACCTTACCAAGATACAAAAGTAGCATCTTGCTTAATTAAAGTCGTACATTTTTAGAACATAATAAACTCTAAAATATAAGATTTTTAATGGTAACCAGGAAGCGAAACCAAGAGACTTCCAGGTTCATGCAAGCATAAAAAGCTTTTTTTCCTAATTCTGGAGGACTCGATGGAGTTATTATTCATCATATTGTTAGTCATCTGCAAACAATAGAAGGTGACGCAACAGTACTTCACAATATTTCGTGACTAGCTACTACAAATTATGTTAGAAGTAAAAGAGTACATTAATTTCTTTTCGCAATACGAAAACACGATACGAATGACGAATGACAGCTGTCGCGCGATCGAGCAGCCATGGCACAAGCTAAAGTTTGAATTAATTTATAACTTTTAAACTTGAATGTAAAACTGAAGCTAATCTAGAAAACCTTTTCGAAGATCTATTTCGTTTTATTTAGACTAGTACATACCAGTACGACCTTGCAAGCCTTTGATCAAGAGTATCTGGGTTGCTTATGTAGTCTAATTCTTCAAAACCACTGTCGACGCTGTCAACGATCTTTTGATCCGCCTCATCTAAATCAGCTCTGCTCACAGCAATCCATGCCATGATTTCTATCTGATTACGGCCTAAAGAATGGATGCTTTAATGCCTTASCTTAAACTAAGTCGTTGGTAGAACTATGCAGTTAAGGAAGATCAAACTTTGGACAAATTTTTTACGGAGACTTGCGAAAGCGTTATGACAACTCCGTATTACATTACTATACCATCGCCTGACGTGGAGGCAGTCACGTTTACGACGTCATCAGTAGCATTAGATCATGAGGAGCTATGAGATCATCTCTCTATCAGTATTATAGATGTATGCAGTGAGGCAATATATATACGATAGACGTATGTAGACTGTGTATCTTAATATTAAATGAGACAATATATATAGCCGATCGATTCATAAAAATATAATTGAGTATAACAGGTATYTACCGACTTACACATATAACGCATATGATAAATCTGTTAATACAAGACAATATAGCCTCCTTCGCAGCCTTTCTTAGGGAAACGTTGCGTGACGACCCTAAGAACGGCTGCAAAGGAGGCTAAAGACAATAGGGATGAAAGCAAAACAAAAAGAAAATGAAAAGAATGCGAATAAACAATTTGACGTTCTGGTCGTAGTTCATTTTATAATACTACAACCTTCTCGTACAAAGCGGAATTTATAGATACTCGCCGATGTTTTGGAAGCTCTCAAAAACTTTCGAAACATCGTACTCGAGATCGTGCGGTTGGCTAATATTTGCTTGTTGCCACATTCGAAGAGAAGGTTATAAGGCCGACGACCTCAATCTCAACCGCTAGAGGCCGACTAGGTCAATGTTTGCTCAGCATGCATGGCTTGCCGTTTTGTTACTCTACTACTCCTCCCCTTACATGTTTACATGACGTTTTTATTGACGAGACGGATAAGAGAATAGAGATTGCCATGAATCTTTAATGGTTTGCTATTTTGTACAGCTTAGCCTGCGTAGCTGCGCTTTAGAGGATTGGAGAAGGGGGCAGGAAGGAGGAGGAGGGAGCTCCCCCTCTCTCCCCTTCCCTCTCTCTCCAATCCCTTAGAGCGCCGCTACGCAGGCTTATGTACTGCTAGGCTGAGTACTACTTTTCTATACGTTGCTACTCAGTTTTTACGAGCTAGCTGCCTATACATTATAGTCCTGAGGAGGTGATTTGGAGTTACGTGATTAACAGCCAAAAAACTCTTTTACTCTATTCAGTCCTATCTTAGTTGAGAAAACAAATCCTTAATTTAAAASACAACTCTATAAATCAATTAACGCTATTAAAAACCTAATTATACAGCTTCTCATTAATCCCATATAGGTAACTGTCCAATTATTTTCTTAATTGGACAGGTCTTGTTGATATGGGGTTAATTAGGCAGCTATATATTTAATAGGTAATGGRATTTCATGCTCCCCAATCAAGAAATAATTAGACTCAAAAAATTCCTCTGACTGCCAAATAGGACTCGGCCTACGGCCTCATCCAATTTTGTCAGTCCTCGGAATTTTCCTCGTCCAATTATTTCTTAATTGGACAGCATGGAGTCCTATAACATATACTAATAGAATGTAGCGGCGTTTATGGCGGAAGTTTAATGTGATAAACATTTGTTTGAGGTGTGAAAAATAAGTCAAAATTCTCTATTTGCGCATGACCCACAATGCTTTGCACCTTGGAGGTAACCAATCAAAAAAGGCTATATCTCTAAGATCAAACTCCTGAAAAACCATACCCTATTCAGCGCAACACATTCGTATAGGCTATATATGGAATTACCCCCTTCCCCAGGCAGCCCAGAGGGATGGGGGCCGATAGTAAAGTAACTAGGACCAGAAGTTCATAACCAGTAATGGACTTCTGCTTGAACTTGTCAGGTCAATGCCATCCATGAACAATAGTCATCGAAACTAATGCAAGATCGAGGTCATTGCCTTGAATGCAAAGCCCAATAAAACCCCCGCCTAGCTCTCCCCTGGTTAAAAGCCCATCAAAAAAATCCTTATCCAGGGCTTATGAAGTCTTGTATATTGTAAAATCCCGACGACAAATGAGTACTGATAACATAAAGGGTCCCGCCGGACAGGTGTGTCGATCCCAAATTACAAGTACGAAAGAGGGGAGACGTGATTTAGAATAGCTAGAGAACTGAGGGATTCTGTTCAGGTTGTTTCAAATAGTTAGTTGTTGAATTGTTAATGAATATCAAAGGAGGACGTTCGTACACCATGTGACTACTAACATGGATATATTCGCAACATGTAAAACTTTAAAACGGTTACCTTATTTTCCAGCAAGTCCCTAGTAAACCTCTTCTTTTAGCGGCCGTCTTCGCCGAGTAACTCGGCAAGCTGCTCAAGTTTTCCACTTGCACATCGAAACTCATATGAAAGCCGACTTCAGTCTCTCCGCTTATCTAGGACTAATGTCACGGTGAACTTTTATAAGACTAAACCAAAAACTAAAAATTGATCTTGTGATCAATTCTGATTGAGAGCGTTAAATCACGAGAAAGGCTCTAGTCAGAAACAGATGAAACTATGACGCTGTTGAACTGGGAATATTTTAAAAAGAAAATACAAGCCTTTGAGTTTCGTTCCTAGGTATCATTTTCCTGACATGAATTAATTGGATGTTAGAATTTTGAAAAATTAAAATTAAAAATGAATTAAAATAAATAGCACTCAGTTCTAGATTGACGAGCCTTCAAGGCAGAAGTTGACAAGAAATTGCTGAGTTGCACTAGTGACGGGTAATTTCGTGCGGAATGTTCATCAGCTGAATCGCGAGATTTCAATAGACCCCTTGCACTAGGTCCCGAGAGGATTTGTTCTGGGGGACAAAACAATGGTTTATTTTTGCATAAGAAAAGAAGGCCTATTATTTTGTCCCCCAGAACGATTCCTATCGGGACGCAGTGCAAGGGATCTATAGAATTATTTCTGGCTGACAGCACAATGTGGTCAGTGTTTCAGCACCATGTAGAGCAGATGATGAGAATCAAAAACTTTTATCAGCTGAATGAAAGCCAGCGTATTTTTCTTATTCGTAGTTGCCATAAATAGAAGTCTAAATCAGACTTATTTTATTGTTGATGAAGTAATTAGTTAAAATGACTAACCTTTGTAAGCAATTATTCGAATCAATAATTTCTTACCAGGTGTACGTTATCTCAGATGGTTTCGAAATTGGTAGAAAATATCGTATCGTAACTCATTTCCTGCTTGATCTCGTATGATGCTGAAAACTAAAGAAAACCGAAACAGACTTACTGGAAACAAGTTTCGGTTTGGCTTGATCATGGAAGCATGTTGGCCCTGATTAAAACTACGACATATGGGTACTATGACTATGGGTACTAGTACTATGGTACTTCTTCCCTCAACCTTATTCCGTCTCCGATCTAGCTACTTCCTTTGAGTGGTGGCGTATGTTGATGACTACGTGACCACTGCCAAATAAAAAAGCAAATTGCATAACGAGGGACTTTTACTTTAACATTTGAAAAATACCACATTCCAAGGAGTATTGTCAACATTTGAGTGATATTTTGCTGCTATTTTATCAGTTGCTCATTCAATACGTGATTATTTTTCTCTTTGGCAACTTTCCCCAACAGTTATTTTCTCCTGTTTTAAAATTCCTAAAATGGATTTCGAATTCCATGTTTTTTTAGGATGCTCAGGAGTAGCACAAACCCAATATTCACATTTAAAAAAATAAAACTTTTCGTACAATAATTTCAAAAATTATTTGATTTTCTTTTAATCCTGATTCAATAGSTTTAGAATGTTTTTCACAGCAGTAAATAGGCAGTCCCATCACGAAAAATCCAAATGTCACACTGGCTAGTTGTCACTCAAATAGGTATGTACATAGTTTATATCCTGTTCTGTACTGGAAGTTTATTTCCATTTCAATATTCTGTAGTTATCAGGTACACTAGGGTCATCATTCTAAAACAAGACCAATTAAAACATTAGTTCATGACTCTCACACACATCTAAAGTGCCTGTCATTTAATATACRAAACATTGCTGGCACAGATAAAACAAATTTGAAATACCTCATTGTTTCCCCATTGCTGTTATAAAAATTATTGCAAGTTAGTTTTCACACATAACTCGGTGTTTGGAATTACAAGGAATGGAAYGACAAATGACCATGAATGCTTCCTCATATGTCACAGCATTAGAATATGGAATTGAAAAACCTTTACAACTTCAAGAAGCCGGACTCAAACTTTGAAATTTTTTCAGGTTATTTAACATTTTACACCATGTACAATCAATACTGTGAATATTGTCAAAAGGGTGATAGGCACTTAAAGTCATATAAGTCCTTTTGCAATCAGACAATTCACTTCACAACCCATATAGTGCACACTTTGTGTATCAAGATGTAGAACATGGCTTCATGATTCAGTAAAGTTGAAGGGTCTTATTTGAAAAAATGATTCTTTTTAGCCTTGAGTGCTTTATAACTCCACACAGCACATCAAGCATTTTWWAATTTCTTCCATAAAAAAATGAACTACCATTAATTTAGTTAAAAATGATGCAACTCATAGTGTGTGTATGTGCTGTGTGCTCTCATAAAACATGCCCTCCCAACCAATCAGAATGCAAGAATCAGAACAACAGTTTAAATCAAATAGCTTACATCCAGGAATGTATTGGATTGTTTGCCAAAAGTTTTCCTCATACGATCCAAACCCATGGGCATTTTTCTATGCTTTTACATTTTAAATTTCAAGCACTTAGCACATAGAATTGTTGCACATTATAACTGCATGGTCACACTATTACCAGCAGATACAGGTCTATTTGTTTCCTGAAAAAGACCCCTTTCATCAATATTCCCAAATAGGCTCAATTCAGAGAAAACAATAAATTTCTTTTTAGATCAGAGTAAAATGCTATTCTTTGGTGCAAAAATTGAGCTGCATTGGAAAATGCAGCTGGTCTATACAACCAAAGCAGAGCACTGTCCTGCAAACTCCATTAGAATTATTAGATACAATTGACACAAAGACAGCATACAATAATTGATGAATTGCACTAATAGGTCACATGACTTCTACCTCTAAAATCAAGCAGCATCGTCAAAATGACAGCTGTGCCAAGTTTTGGTTCATAATGTCAAATATAGAAGAAAATAATATTTAACACCCGAAATTTTATAACAGGGTTCATACTAAGGTTCCACTTAGAATTCAAGAACTATTCAAGGACCCAAAAATGATTGATTAAGAAACATGTTCAGCTAACTAGCCCATGCATGGTTTTACACGTTCTGTTGGTTGCACATTGGCTGACTTTCCTTGTCGTTTCTAGAACCCCTAATTAAAGGGAAGTAATGTCTTAAGGTGGCTATTTTATTTTGTTTATATTGGATGACTATATCTATTTCAGAAACATGCAAGTAACAATCAAAGCAGAAATTCAAGGATTTTTGCTAGAATCRTAAAATTCAAGAGTTTTTCAAGTGCGCTTGAAAACGTGAATTAAATTCAAGGAGTTTAATTAGTAGCATGAACCTTGTCATCAGGATCTGCATGGGAAAATTTAATTCAAGCTCTAGTGTGTTCCAGCCAGCACATTTTCCCATGCAAATCTTTATAAGAATTTCAGATTTTAAATAAATGTTATTTCTCCTGTCTCATATGTTATGATCTGAAACTTTCCCTTTCTACTAAAATCAAGGTGCTCTTTTCATTTCTTTCGTTCATTTGGATACAACTTCTTGTTTTAAGGGTATACTGTCACTTGAACTCTTAGTGCAAATGCCCTATTTAGTACCTTGGCATGTTTTGCAAATTTTTGTGAAGGAATGTGTCTGTAAGGAGCTACAGGTCTTCTCTGTTGAAAATAATGATTTAAAATATAAGTATTGAGCTGCMGTTGTACTTTTGTAGGCAGCTCTAAATGAAGTTGTGGATTTAACTTTAACCATATAACATGTATTATGCTTTATATAAGTTTACTAGTTTCAGCGGTCTCACAGTGATATATGAAAAATTATTAGCATATTATTATTGACTAGTATTTTTCACAGTTACTAAAAATAGATACCACGAAGCCTTGTGGGATAAAATGCAGACAAACATTGCATACAAAGACTTAAATATTACAGTTTTTCCATGAGATGGGAACACGAAGACTATGAAACATTTTTGCAGCATGTTAGCATATGCATGCTTAGCTTGGCTTGTCCGCATTTCAATCCCATGGTGCACAATTGTGACATTATCCGTTGAAAGCGCTCTCAGGGCTGGATGTTATCTTCTATTATCATATGACCCCTACGGCCCTGCTCGCGCGCTCTAATAAAACCATTGGAGAAAGTCACGTGATGGGTCATATGATAAAATGCTTATTGACTGAGTTAGGTTGGGCCGTACGACATGACCTCGAGCCAAATATTTTCCTGTCCGGCCCTTCCACTCAGTCAATGAGTACGTAGTATTTGAATGGCCTAGTTAGCTGTACTCCCCCCAACCTGCAGTTGCTCTCCTAGCCATTATTTTTCCATCCTTCCTTGTGCTGTGTGGTTGTTTGGTGAGCTCCGCTCAAATATGAGTACAGTGAGACCAATGAAAATAGAACACTATGTATTAATATGGGTAGTTTAATCTTTTACCTCTAACTGCAAGCCTTTATAAGCTATAGGAAGACTAACTGCAAACAAGGCAACAAAAGCAAAAGCGGTGTTTCTTCTCCAGTTTCTGGGGTTGCACCACCAACCACCGGACGGTGACCACACGTATTTTGGATATTCGAAATGTTTTCCGCCACCCTGAGATGAATGAGTCAATAAAGAACCCTTCAGTAACTTAATATTTACGGAAATAGTCTGATAAATAAAAGAAAACCACTAAAATATAACGAATAAACTCACCATTTTGGAAAATAGTAGGACGAGTGACAAGGATTGTGGGTAATTTATTATCGCTGTGCTACATGGGAACTCAACACAGGAAGACCAATAAAAATATAGACTTGCAAAAAATCCGTTAGTTTTTTTTAGGTGATGTAAGTGTTTCATTGTAAAAAAAAGTCCTGTATTTTTCCTTTTTCTTTTCTTTTTTTTTAATTCGTTTATTCGTTTATTTATTTGCAATATTTTTTAATATTAAAATATTTTCGGTCCTTACTTCACCCAGAGTGCTTTGAGGGATTAAATAATTCAAAATGGCGGACGAAGTGAGTCGTAAACGTGTTGCAGATAAAGAAGAGGAAGATGATGATCTTATTGGCCCTATGCCGGCTCAGGAGCCTAAACCAAAGAAAAAGAAAGGTATTTCCTGAAGGCTCCTTCGGATTTTAATTTTAAGAAACGAAAGTCAAGCTTTTAATAGTAGTATTGTTTGCTGCATTGAAAGGGTTGAAAGATATTGACAGACTGTTTTTAAAACTCGTTGCCTTCATTTGTTTCACAGTTCTGGAATTTGAACACGTTTACCTAAAAAATCTCCCAAGTGCTGAGGCATATGAGAAAAGCTACATGCACAGAGATGTTATCACCCACATAGTAACCACCAGGTAAAGTTTTGCGAATTATTGTGGATTAAAAATTCTGACAGCTTTTTTGTTTGATGCCACTGCATGTTCATTATTAGACTACAAACACTATATCATATGCATGAAGCATATGAAAACATGCAAACCATATATTTATGGAATAGTGCTAACTAATTTGTACAAAATAGCACCAAAGAAACAATTGAAAAAGAAAGAAATTTATGTGTTTAGTGCTATTTAGTTTTTGTGCTATTCCATGGATACAGTGTAAATGGTTCGCACTCTACTATATAACTAGTAAAGGATTGGACATTGATTAGCGTGCATCCATTGAGCTTTGGTTGCACCTGGGAGGCTGCTTATCATGAAGGAAGCGAAAGAGTCTAAGGCTAGAAAAAAATTTGGCCTGCCACTGATTTTTATTATTGACCGGTGAAACAAATTTGGACCTGTTATTTATTTTATGGCATACCACATAGATCTTTTCTGAGATAGTGAACATGGTGCATTGTGGTCTAGTTTCAGTACAAACATYTTGGGGTCATCATTCCTTATATGGTGTTGTTTGTAACGAAGCTAGACCACAATGCATCCTGTTTATGAACTCAGAAAAGGCCTATGAAATGGACAAGACCACCACCACCATCATCTTTATCTTTCATTATTATTCATTATCATTATTCATTACATAGTACTGACTTCGTAATAACTGCAAGCTGTGATGGTCATATCAAGTTTTGGAAGAAACAAGAGGAAGGCATTGAGTTCGTTAAGCATTTTAAAACCCATCTTGGTAAGTGATGATGACATGAGTTTTAACCTTGAAGGAAACAAATTAATATAATATGTTAACTAACAACTAGTATTGCTAATGATCAATGAGCATGCTTCAGAAATTATCATTGCTTCCCTAATGAAGTCAAATTTAAATTGCATTGCAACTTACAGGTCATGTCTCATGTAAACAGGTCTACAAACAAAGCAGAATTCTGTCCTGTCCATGCATTAAGATAGCATCAAGCAGTTTTCATTTGACTGTGAAAAGCTCAGTGTCATAAGAGTGCCATGCCATGGCCGCGATTGGCTGATTTTTTCTTGCACAATACTGTGATTGGCCTGACAAAGCTGTGACCTTGGTCATGCTGTGTCCACCCCATATTTGTCCTGTGTTCTGGGTATTTGATTGGATCATAGAGAGTAAATTTTTTGGCATTGTGATTGGTTTGATGTATGCCTTGCCATGTCATGGCTATATTCATGCCGTGAGCTTTTTTACAGTCATAAGAAAACTGCTTCACTGTACAATGATAGCTGAATAGTACAGTACACTATACAGTAGCTGTGAGGATTAAATCTTAGGGCTGATATGCGTAGAATTGCTATCTAAAAATACATTGAGTAATTTATTTTCGGTTTAAAAAAATTTCCATAGGTGTTATACACTGTATTTCTGTGAGTCTTGATGGACAGTTATTATGCTCTACTGCTGATGACAAATCAATGAAAGTGTTTGATGTGGTTAATTTTGGTAAGTATGTAACTGGGTGAATGAATGACATAGATGATAAGTTTAGCCCCACCTGGCTGGCTCAGCTGGTTGAGCAACTACTGTAGGTTGTGGGTTAAAACCCCAGCTTGACTGACATTCAGGGTTTTGAAAATGATTAAGGAGAAGCTAGGTGATACTTTGATGATCAGATAATGAAGTCATATTTTACATTATTTAACAGATATGATAAACATGTTAAAGTTGAGCTACATTCCAGGGAAGTGTGAATGGGTTTTCCCAAGAGGAGCTGCTATTGCAGCTATAGCATGGTAAGGACTGGTTGTATGAGTAGAAAAGATTAATTTAGAACCTTATTGGAGTATTAATTTCCTCTCCCTTCATTTTACCATTAACTGTCTTTTTTATATGCACTGAATAAAGACAAAATTCACAACAGAAAAATTAGCAATGCATGGTTCCACTTTCAGTAGATACTGTACCGTCGCTGTGTCCCACAAGCTCAAATAATTATTGGCTAGAATATCTCAGAATCTAAAACTTAGATCATGGAAAATTGATTACACATTCAACGTCCAAGATCCTCCAAGCTTCTGAATGTTAATTGCCCCCAAGTGAAAACAGTAACCTATTGTCAGAGGGGGAACCATGAATAGGCAGACCACCATCAATCAAAAAATACAAGTAGTGTAATTATTACAGTACATACGTATACTGTATACTCTTCCATTTTGTTGATGGATGGTAGATTGTTGCGACATCACTTTTGCTTACACGTAAGTCAATCAACACATAGCAATGAAAACAGTTAGTAGGGTATGGTAAGAGCTATTACCATGTTTCAAGGTTTACATAAATTCCAAGTCTTTTAGCATCTGCCAAGCAAATTATACCCAATTTAAATATCCAATGTGTAAGAGAAGCTAAAGTCTTTGTTAACTGTTCTAGCTTATAATCATTATTACAGTATTTAGTTAACTGTTATCCTTGTTCACAGTGCAGAGGAACAGAGTGGTGTTATACATATCTATGATGGACGAGGTACRAGTGAACCACTACAAACACTCAAGCTTCATTCAACAAGTGTATCTGTGATCAGGGTCAGTGATTATGTTCAATATACTTATTAATGACAGTTGGGCATGCTAACTGCAACCACTTGAACAAAATTTAAAATAAACACTTTAGCCAATCAGAAGATTGAAGGAAGGAAGAATGTTGGTATGATAATTTAACAAATATTGGCTTGTTCTTTTGCAGTATAATCCAGTATTTGACATAGCTATATCAGCAGATAAAGCAGGCATTCTGGAGTACTGGACTGGTCTCAAGAAAGACTGTAAATTTCCTGACAATTTGAATTTTAAGTTCAAAACAGACACAGACCTTTTTGAGTTTGTAATGGTAAGTTAAAGGTAACTGCCAAATGTTTTATCAATAATGATGAGCACTGGAAGTTAAAGGTTCAAGCTTTATAGCCAGAAAGAACACTTATAATATACACCTACTTGCAAGAAGATCGCCATACAAGAATAGAACATTAGTAATTTAGTAAGAAAGGAATATATTAAAAGACAAAAGAAAAAGTTCAGCTTCAGTGATCTTCTTTTGTTTTTTAATATAATTTCTATCCCACTAAATCACTAATGTTCTTCTTTTGTACGACAACATTTAATTCTTGCAAGTAGGTGTACCTGTGGGTAGAAGTTTAAAGATGCAATATGTAAATGCTTAGACCTAATATGCTGTGGCTTGGATGACAATCATTAGTTTGTAAAGTATGGTTCACACTCATTTAGCTCAACATCAAGCATAAGTTAGTGGGATTGCCATCGATAGCTTTTTCATTTGTAACATAATTATAATTTATTAATAATATCATTGTGCTACGTTTTATCTGTTTTAGTGTAAAACATATCCAGTGTCTTTGTCCTTCTCGCCAAATGGTAAACTGTTTGCCACCACAGCTTCTGATAGAAAGGTAAACATTTCTTAGTTGTGGGCCATGCATCAAGATGCATTTATCATGATCAATTTGAATGTAGTTTTGTCAGCTAAGCATTAATCCAATAGCAGCTCACTAACATGTAATGTCAAAACTAAATGTGGTATAACTTAATGTCTTTTTTTAGAATACACAGGATTCGTGCTACAGTACTCCTTAAACTCCTTGAAAACTCCTTGAATTTAATTCACGTTTTCAATGGCACTTGAAAAGCTCTTGAATTTTATGATTTTAGCGAAACTCCTTGAAAACTCCTTGAATTTTTGCTTTGATCATTACTTGCATGGTTCTGAAATAGATCTAGTCAGAAAGATAGGAAAATCTGCAGTCAGCCATGTGCAACCACCGYGTAAAACCTTGGCATATTTAGCTAGACATACTCCTTGAAAATTCATTTTTGGGTCCTTGTATACTCCATGAATAGTCCTTGAATTTTAAGTGGTTACCTCGGCATGAACCCAGAATTCATGTATTTTGTTAAATCCCTCATATAGCTAGGGTCTCTGTCTTGTTATAGAGTTTATATCCAGTTTGATAGCACTAGATTTCACCCTCTGAAAAACCTAACATACTAACATGGATTTAATTTTCAAGTTTGCCATGTCACAGCTTGTCTCGGAAACAATTTTATACAATTATAAATACAGTTAATAATTACAAAATAATTTAAAAATAAAAAATGCTCTTGAGGAAAATAAATGCTAAGAAATTTGTGAAGTCAACACCCTGGGCTGATCAAAGCTAGGACACTGCTACATGTACATGTAACTCACTAACCAAATAATATTGGAATTAAGTGTGTTAGGTTTCTTTGGAGGGAGATCAACTAGATAATCCAGATTCAAAAGCTCTAGAATCAAGGGAGAGACCAACATGCTAGAACACTCCTGAGATCATACAGACAAATGATGAATGACTCACTCAACATGTGTAGTCCAAATTTTAAACAGAAATCAATTTACTTATTGAAGTTTTAATAATGTAATAATAATGTTTCTGATCATGAAAAACTATCATTCTGTAGATAAGAGTATTCAGGTTTTTGACTGGCAAGAAAAGCCTGGTCTTTGATGAGTCATTAAAAGTATTTACAGAAATGCAACAGGTAAGTGTTAAATGAGCTAGAACCAATTATACATTGTATATATATRACCTGACAGCCTGAATATTTGAAAGTTGACCTGCACTGGGTACATTGTAGCTGAGGTTCATATACTTGAAAGGCCTTTCAACCCTTTTACTTCTCTGGAATTTCTCCAGCATAGAGAAATAACATCTCTAAAAATAGCTTATCCTCCCACTTATTCTGAAACTTGGTCAATAAGCTTATTTTATTTAATTACTCTTCATGTAATGGGTAAAGCTTGATAAGGCTATTTTTCCTGGATCCACAACCAAATTGTTGTTTATTCTCTTACACAGTCTCTGTTGCTTGATCAGTGATATGGAAAAGGTTAATATCCTAAATGCATGACTGTACACATCAAATACATATATTATATTATTTTTATTTTTTAGCAAAAGCAACAATTACCTGACATGGAGTTTGGAAGAAGAGTTGCCATTGAAAGAGACCTTGAAAAATCTGATGCATTAAAATACTCCAATGTTGGTAAGCACTAGCTGCTGCTGAATGAACTATGAATGAAGAATTGTCAGAAATGATATTTTTTAATCTGTAGCTTGTCATGCAAATTAAAGAAGTCTGAACATTCCCCCATTATTAATCAGCTTTTAGGTACCCTTCCTTCATCAATCGCTTTCTATACACTGATTCATTATTTTGCAAGTTATTTCCAAATTATTGTTCTAATTTTTACTTTGCAATCTAGAATTGATTCTTTAATCTGTATCTTTTTTTACAAAATGATTGAATTTTTCTAGTAATAATAATGATGATAATTATTGAGAATACCTACGTCACCTGTAATGGTGGTAACAATTATAGAARGGTCCTCACAAAAATATATAAAAATAAGAACACATATATGAACTATGAATATTGAATAATATATGAAATATATATTAAAAATAGAAATGCTAAAATGTATATGCATAGGTGTATAAAAATATCTGTGTATACCAGGTGATCTCGCGCACACACTTCTGGTTACTATTAACCAATCAGAAGCATTTTTGTTGTATTGCTAAAAGTTCCATATATCATGAATTTCAAAATGGAGTCGTATTCCAAGTAATAACCTTTTTAAAATATGTCCTAAAATATAACTTGATATTGAAAAATTCTAAATTACATGTACCAGAAAAGCTTCCTCTTGTCCTATCAGCAATTAAAATGAATAAAAACAAAGCATACGTGCAACAGGAGATATTATGGAATAGGAGACTGGGTATTAAGAACTGTTGGATTTGACAAATAATCCTTTGCACCCTTCTAGGTGAGATCACCTGGTTAGTAGAAATAAGAAAAGAATATAAAAAATAATATAATATATAATACAAATCATATATTCAAATCTCTCCTAATTTWAAAATGATTAGTATCTATTTTTCCTGTATTTCTTCCTGTTGTGCTTTAATTTTACCATCCCACCCCAGTTTACTCTCTTTACCTCTGATCATATTTCTTACAGTCATACTCATAATTGCATTTCCCTTTTAGTTTGTAGTAAAAAAAATGATTTTTCTMATTTTTCAGTATTTGATGAGAGTGGTTATTTTTTACTCTACGGTACGATGCTTGGCATAAAAGGTAATTATCTATGACTAGGTCATACAGTCAATGTCACTAAGGTTGTCCACCGAAAAATGACATTTACATRTTTACACATTTACATGTTTCCTCRAACGTTCTGGCATAAAACAAATGCTGAAATACCATTCTCCATCTTAAATCCTCACTAAATGGTCAGGGCATTCTGGATTTTCGATTAACGAGTTGAATTTTACATTTCAAGTTCAGGCTGACGCACATGAGGCAAAGAATACATAATGAAACACGTGATATTTCTTTTAGTCTAAATGTCTAAATGAGTAAACGTGTAAATGTGAAAATGTCTGTTTTTGGTGGACAACCTTAATGACATTGACTGTTTGTTTCCATAATAACCCTTAAAAATAGTCAGCCAGCCAATCAGAATGCAGGAATGCCACTCTTGATTCCCATCATGCTCAGAAATATTCAGTATGGTGGGTTATGTTTGTCATGATTCAGCATTTATTTTAGAATTTTTATTCTTTTAATATCATCAATTCTGATTTTATTTCATATTTCTACGGCATACAATTAAACTATTTTTTAACTTATAAAAGCCTTTTGAAGATATATAATAGAGTATTGAAAGTTAGCATTGAATTGTAATTTTGAAATGTTCAAAAAGTTTGATTCCTAATAGTTAAAGTAAAAAAAAAGCATAAGTGGAAATAATCATTCTCGGCTTTCAATTGAAAAAAAAGACGTAAGTTGTAATAATATGTTCGTTTGTTGTTTTAGTTGTKAATCTTCATACCAACAGATGTGTCAGGGTGATAGGAAAGGTAAAGTATTTATATCAACACTAAAACTGATTCCAAGTAGGGAACCATTCAGCTTTCAACACAGGGAACCCGATTGAGATCAATGATCAATGAAAATAATATCATGGATAAAAACTTGACTTTGTACTTCATGGCCCAGATGGTGTAAGGCATAATATGAGGCAACAGGGAAAAGAAACGAAAATATACAATTTATTATTGGTGGGGTGTAAAAGTACGACAGATGTTCACCTTTCACCACTGTGAGTCGTACATGGATTGAGTCCTTGTTAAGGTTACTGTGGGCACTACCTGTGAAATAGAGGATATTACATGGGCCTGCGGAGATACGAATTTTATCTTCGAGTGTTGAAAAGATCTCTCACGAGTGAGCGTAGTGAACGAGTGAGAGATTTTCAACATGAGAAGATAAAATTCCTATCTCCGCACGCCCATATAATATTCTGTTTATTATATTTATATCATTATCAATGAAGTATGTTTTGGCTTTTTCAAGCAATTCTTTCCGTGTATTTTTGAATAGCCATCGCAATGGTGTTATTTTCACA
>NW_022261576.1:84854-98058 GCF_009602425.1 Actinia tenebrosa
CAAATAAAAAAAATTACTGTGCGGTGAAATTTCAAAACAGCTTATAGAAACACTATTAAATGAAGCCGTATATCATTGAAATCTCTTATAATGGAACAAATATTGTAAAGTTAAGGTTTTTAATTCTTTAGGATAATGAGCAAAGAAGTAGCCGTCACAGACCCAACGGCCTGTCGTGTCACGCAAGGAAATAACTGAAAATAGAACAATTTGAAACTTAGCTTATTTCGTAGAAACGCAATGTGCCGCAACTTTTATTGCACACATCTATAAAATAGCTTCTTATCTCAAGGTTGAATGACATTTTAGGGCTGGATTAGGTGCCACAAATGAGAAATGTGCAATATTCGAGGTCTCATAATTTTAGCTTTCCATGTCACGCTTTCAGTAGTCTCGATAAGTTAGGATTATTTTTCAGAATTCGCGCATTCCAAAAAAAAACTATTACTGTTTTTATGCAGAAGTTACACTAGACTAAAGTTCTGGATAGAAAAATTAGCTTTTATGTGCAGAGACCCGAGAAAACAGACTTTGAAAATAGCCCTCGGCCGACCTCGAAAATCGGCGTCTTTCACTGATTTGGGGTTGATGGACAAAAATTCGTAAAGCGGTTGGAAAAAAGAATTTAGAACAATTCTAACTGCAATTTTGTAGTGAGGATAGATAGTACTTTCGATGATAGGAATATAAAAGAAATCTATTTTTCGAGCCCAGATCGAGTGGCACGCTGTTACAGAGACTCCCTCTTAAGTGGCAAATGTTTATTTTTCAATATTTCTTTACAAAGTTATTCAAACAACAAAATATTAAATAGTATATATCTTGAATAAAAATTTTGCTTTAAAAAGTGGCTAGCTTCTCAAGATACATCTTTTTTTAATTTTTATTTTGGGGCAGGGGAGTAACTGCAAGCATGCACTAAAAAATAAGTACTTAGTTTTGTGACCTCAAAACCAATTCCTTTCATATCGCTAAAATACATTTCAGAGTAGGCGAACTTAATGTCTTGATCGCCAAGGTACGTATTTTGGAAACATGTCAGCAGACTTGAAGTAACAGAACGTCACAATGCGTGATTCTCTCGCCTTAATAATGAGGGTTATTTCCTTGAACCGACGTCGAACGCTTTGAACACTACAGACAAAGCGAATGACCTTATCAAGAAAGGCACTCAAATTTGCAATCCTCTTTGGAGGAAAGCTCTGCATGAAGAATAATAAAATATATAAATCACTTTTATTTAAGTGTCTAGTCGTTCTAGCTCTTTAGAACTAATAGACTAGTTTCGAATTTGAATTCCAAATTACCGCTGTRTTCCTTGATTACAGACTCATTTGCACAGGGTTAGCCTCGTATCAGTGTTTAAATATTCACAAATACCACAACAGAAAAATAAAGAATGTACAACTTCAACAATACAAACATTTTGAAACTCGACAGAACCTTGACTGGAACACTCGAATATTCTGAACAAACTCGAGGCTAACCCTGTGCAAATGAGTCTGTAATCAAGAAACACAGCGGTAATTTGATAAAATATGATAAAATAATATTTAATAATAATAATAATAATAATAATAATAATAATAATAAAAATATAAAAATCTTTGTTTTTTCCCGAAAATATTTTATATGACATAATAACGATAAATAGTATAAAGGACAAAGCTTCTTTGTACTATTTATCGATATTATTGTCATACAAAATATTTTCGAGAAAAAAAAACAAAGCTTTCCTTGACCGAAATAGAAACTACTTATCATATGACCTGTATCTGCCCGGGCGCGCGCTCTTAGAAAAACCTTCGGGAAAATGGCGTGAGGAGGAGCGTACGCCTTTGAGCGAGCAGGGCCGTACGAATCCGTACGGCTCTGCTCAAAACCTGCGACCGTATTGACATAATTTGCAACTAGTAAAATACCTTTTTTATTTATTAGGTTCATATGATAAAATGCTTATAGTTGACTGAGTTAGGTCGGGCCGCACGGGAAAATATTTTGGCTCTCGGTCATTTGTACGGACCTCGCTGCGATCGGTCCGACGGAATCACCTCAAGACACACTTTTTCCCCTTTGCTTAGTTATTTTAGCACTATTCTTTTGAATCTTATGATAGAAATATTCCTTGAAGCCTTTCCTATACATTTACGATATATTCATATATTAACTTTAGTTTAAGCTATGTTTAATTCCAAGATTTTCACTCGTATTACTCGTTATTAAGATATCACGCTCAGGAATTTACTTATTTTATTAGCCAATCATGATTCAACGATATTATCACATTGATTATAGAATGACACCTGTCATAGAACTATTATGAATAGGGCTCATGTAATTAGTTCAAGACAGAGAGTAAAATAAAGATCCCGAAGAACATACCGAGAGCGGTCGTCCTATAACATATGTAATATATTTCTATTATGAGTGGCTAATGAATGCATTGACATTTATTATAAAGGCGACCATTTCTAGTGCCGATAACGATCGAACGTGAATATTGCTTACACCTACTTCGAAAAACGTTGTCGGTCGGAGATCTGAAAAAAAAGAGCGATCTGGACTAAACGGAGCATTTGTGCTTTTACATTATTGGCTTGTTCCAAGTGATTCGGAACATCCAATGAGAAGGCTCGATTTTCTCAACTTGTTCAGAAGCTTTTTGAGAATTTTATTTTCCAAGTGTGGGATTTATTTCGTTAGTTAACAAAACATTTTGAATACCCGCTATACATAAATCTTTCATATGCAGTGTGAAGGGTGAATATATGAACTACGCCTACATGGATTCTTAAAAGCAGATAATATATTTTAAGAGTCAAATCCAACTAGTGGTCTATCATCAATGCTGCATTCTTATTGGATGAGCTACTAGTACGTTATAAGTTATAGCCTACTAGTTGCGAAAAGTGCCAGCTTTGAAAACCAAAATATATTAAAACTCTAAATATATTACAATTTGCAGCGTTCTACTCGGTCTCAGATTCCATACTTCAAATCTTAAATCTTTCAAAGTTTATTGAAATCGGTTAATTAGAAAATTTTTTTAAATGTTTGACATTGAAGTGAGTTTGACTAGAAATCCATGTTGAATGCAAATGAGGACGATTCGAATTCTATTTCCGATTTACAGGCTTCTTCTTCTAAAAGCATAATTTGGGTTGCCTGCCCTGCTGGACAGCTATGCAAAGGCTTACCAAAACATCCCGTTGTGTTAGCACAAGTTTAGCATACTAGCCGAGAGGTTTTATTTACAACGTCTTATCTACAATTATAGTGCCAGGTCCGTTCAATCTTCAAATCATTCAGTACTGGAATGAGACTCGATCAGTAAAACTCAAGTTTTTAAAGTTGTAAAGATTCGAAGCCGTATATTTTCCAATTTTTCAATAATCAATAAGTACTTTATGCTGTTGAATGAAAACTCAAGTAGATAAATACAAAGTAGGGCCTTTCAAAACGCCCGATTTTTAAAACGATTGCAAATTTTAGTTACCATTGGCCTCGAATTCAGCAGATAACGAAAAGGAATACTTATTTGCCGTGATAAAAGCTACCAATGGACAAAATGATTATGAAAAATATGTTTTTTGAATTCCAAGTTTCTTGTCCATCGAATCACAGTTCAGATTTTACCATTCTTATATTTAACAAATATAAAACAGCTTTTTCCGTGCTCCGTTCAGTAATAAAGCACGCAGAAAGCATAAAAGGAAAAAGAAAAAACAACACTTTCAATCCAAAACTAAAATGAATTACATGTATTAAGAATCATTTACTTACATTAAATAGCAAGGCAAACCTGCCCAAAAGGGTTGTAATGAACTGGCTGTTGTCCATACAGCCAATGCTTACTGCTTGCATTTTACGATTTCTGTTAAACATGTTAAGATCACGCCACAGGTTACCCAAGCGTATACATTGTGCTGGTTTACTATACAATATATAGGACTTCATAAATCTTCATTTTCGTGCATTGAATTTTAATAAAATCCTATGAATCTTCTACAGCGTGTTTTAGTTGTTCTTAGCTTCACTCTGAGCGAATTTTGTTCAATCTAACTGCACTTTCCCCACCGTTAAACTGATACTTTCCAAGCAACAGCCGGTTGCTGTCGGCTTCTGATTGGAAGTATCGCTTTTCTCACACGCGCATTGATTAGGAACAGCGAAGGAACGAAAGTATATTAAAGAGGTTTTTACTGAGTAAGTCTCGCTATGGAAATAATACAACTGATCATGTATATTATTTTTAGATATTCAGTAATAAGTATAGGTATATAAGACATGGATTAATATGGAAAATTTAAAAATTCCCCTGTGCTAAAATCATGCTGTTTCTAATTGTCGGTAAGAAAAGGGGAACGATATATTTACTTATTTACAAATGATTGCGTCTATACAAGGCACTATAAGCCATATCTTGTATATATTCTATTAGTACGGTCCCTAATAGTTTATGAACCAGTATCATGCTTCTCTATTTGATTATTAGACCGCCACGTGTCATTGAGCGTAAAAACGTTGGCTCGTGCTTGTCGTTGTCAAGGTTATATATTCATTAAAAAAACGGGCTTTTGATTTTCCATATTGTTGGCAGCCCCATTATTGGTAGAAGCCATATGGAAACCAGCGACATCCACATCGAATATCCTTTCACTTGAGTTGCTTATTAAAGACATGTATCCATTCTCTGTGGAATACGACAAACCTTGATACGATTCATCAGGTTCTAGGTAAGGTGTATAGCATTCCTGGTCGGAATTACCATGCAAACATTTTGTTCTTGGCCTATCGTAGGTATCATCGTATATGTCGTTTTCTTTCCCCTTCTCTTCCTTGTGCTTGATATTTGTCGGTGTTTCTTGGGGTGAATTTGGTGGCAACGAGAGTAATGGGGATGATACGCACCTCAGTCTTGGAGGACAAGCTGTCACCTTGTGTTCTGGTAGTCTCGGCCTGTCGTTAGTATCATCATATATGTCGTTATCCTCTCCCTTCTTTTCCTTCTGCCTGGTATCAGTAATTGTTTCTTGGGTTGAATTTGGTGGCCAGGGGAGTGGTGGGGATGATGCGGACCTCAGTCTTGGAGGACAAGCCGTCACCTTGTATTCTGGTAGTTTTGTCATGTCGTCGATATTATAATATGTGTCGTCATCCTCCCCTTTCTTTTCCTTCTGCCTGATATCAGTAATTGTTTCTTGGGTTGAATTTGGTGGCAACGAAAGTGGTGGGAATGATGCCGATCTCAATCTTGGAGGACAAGTCACTTCGTATTCTGGTAGTCTTGGCAAGTCGTAGGTATCGTCACAATCGTCTTCATCCTTGCCCTTCTGATTCTTGTGCTTGATATCTTCCGGTGTTTCTTGAGGTGAATTTGGCAGTCGTGGTCGTTGTTCTGATCGTGGAGGTCGTGATGATGGCATCAAGAAACGCTTTCCACTTATCACAAGGTCTTTAAATTTCTTTAACCAAAATGGACCCTCATAGTCGTAGATATGGGAACCCGCAAATTCCTCAGAAACCGAGCTTTCGACGTCTTGTCTGGAGATGGGATTAGTTTCATCAAGCTGCTGAACAACATTCAAATTTGGCCAATTTTCATGTATTTCGTTCTGTTTTATCCAACGCTGAAGAAGGTAAGATTTCCAAGGGCATCTGAAATTTAAATATTTATCTATAATTTTTTTCAATAAATGAAATAAAGCCTTAAAATGCTACAGTTACTAAGAATGATAGTACTAATATATCATTTGCACAAAGTATAAAATCTGGCCTAAACGAAGATACTAAGATACGTACTTTTGTGTCAAGCAATCGAGCACTGACAATGAAGAAGCTCGTTCTGTGGTTTTTAAACACCAACACTGTGTCACGAGTACGTACACCCAGTCCGGGCATAGGACAGGTTGGAAAGGACGGCAATTCTTCTTTAAAGCGCCCAAAATCTGATGATCACAAAAAAAACACACAACTACTCAAAAACCGGCAGGAGTTTTCAATAGCAATGGAGTAGATTTTGGTGAATGTCAATCAAGGCTTTTCCCATATTCACGTGCCTTTGAAATCTGTTTCCCGATGATGTATTAGGAAAAAATGTTTGACGTCTACCAAAATCCTATCTTGTCGCAACCACAGTAGCTTGTGACGTTAGGGTAATCAACAATAAATGATGAAACAGCAATTTAGGTACACTACCTCTTCATTAGAATACTGCGAGAATGGTTTTGCAGTATCGGCATCTTTTGCAAGACACAGAAACATCTCCAAAATTGTCATGCCGAGTGACCAGATATCTCCAGCGGTAGAAAATATCCCTTCCTGAATGACCTCTTTAGCGCACCTGATAAAAGATCAGTATTTTATTTACTGCCTCAGTAAAAGACGCCGCAGGAAGGAGAATCAGTTGGGTGTAAAAATAATAACAATGGGATTATCAATGAAAGAGATGGGTTAAAGTGCCTATCACCCTTATTTTTTTACCTTCTTATATCGAAATATAAGCTATTCAAAGAAACGTGTCCAAAGAATTTTTTTATTCTGACGCTCCTTTCTATTTTTTTTCGAGCGGTCAAAGTGCGAAAATAGGAAGATTTCAAAATATGACCGAGCGAAAGGGGAGACTGGGCTAGTGACGTAGAAGGAGCAACACGCTCTTCTTGATTTACAAAGAAATGTATGGGATACTGAAAACGTCCTTGCGTTTCTTGGGTTTTTTTAGAAGTCCTTGGACTTTTAACTACTTTATTGGGCTTCTATGAGGAAGTTAATTATCTAAAGATTCTATTTCCAGTTCTCATCGGGATTCGTAGCCTAATTTACTGGTATATTAGTGAAGCGAACACAAGCTAGCAAAGCAAGGTTTATTAAAGAATCAAACAGTTTTGGGTTAGTGTGGTAACATTTCAGTGGTTATTAAACTCTTAAGAAATATTTAGTGCAATGCTAAAAGGGCTGTAATGAATGGTTGAGACCAAATGCCCGTACGATGTCTACGATTGACACAATAATACTACTATTCACAATATTTTAATTATTTGCTACCGTATAATGCTCTTCAGATTTTTTACTTTTATCGAATTTCCCTCGATAGACGATCGTTTTATCTTCAAAGATAGGTATGGCTAGATACTGTGAGACAGGATAGAAAACTGATAGAATAGAAAATATCATATTCGACTATGAAGTGAAGCCATGTTGACCTGCAGAGTAAGAGTAGACTGATGATGCGAAGTGTCACGCACCCTTACATGTAGTTCCTCGACTGAACTACGACATTATAAATATATAATGCAATTCATGTTTAGATTTTGAAAACTGTTAAGCCATCAACATTGAAAAAGATTTTGTGAACTACCTGGAGTTATTTCATTGTTTCTGTCATTTATGTTTCTGATTTGGAAACGACCTGGAAGAATTTTGCGCGGCACGGACTCACATATTCATCCATAAATACATGAGATATTAATAAGAATAATGCTAAAAAATCTATGAGTTAAAGGGTGTAGGTACATGTAGTGCTTAGAGTTACTGTATGTGAAATCTATAAGTTTTTGAAGCTAATTTATTACACTTGATTCTGAGCGTGACAACCTAATATGAGGTTTTCCCTAGGTGGCGTTTAACTTCTCGCTGCTTTTCTTTTTCTTAACATAATTCAAAAATAATATCATTCCTGAAGTCTGAAGTAATTAACATCCTCTAACCAGAAATACTAGGTCTTTTGAAAGCGTAAAAAAACCCGGCAAATTGGTCATAAATACTAGTGAAATCAAAGGAGGATGTTTACCTAGCATGCTTTGCGCGCCGTGCTCATTATGCATCTGTCTTTAGCGTTTGTTTGAAAAATTTCCTCTCGACGACGATTTTCCTCGATTATTTCGCCAAACAAAAACAACAGCCGTTTGCTTATTCAATATTTTCTGCATCCATACTGACAAACAATAGAAAGTCTGGACATCTAACTGGGACCTTGTTCGGTATTTTCGTAATTTTTTGCCACAGGAAAAATCAAAATATGCCGTATCAATGAATGGATAGAAAAAGATAAAAATTGTTTTGACAAGCGAAGTGTTTGTAGGCTTTGAATTATGTGGGAATAAGTCGAAATTAAACGAAGAAAATTTTAAAAAGGAAACACCTACACAAAGTATAGCCTTCATACTATGCTATATCCCTTAAGTCTCCTTAAGTCTCCAAGTTTGAGTGAGATACGGCCATTACAATTTCCACTAAAATTCGCCTTGTGTTTCGCTTCGTCTTGTCTTACGTCCTTGATTTGACGTGACCTGCTAGATTACCAAAAATTGTATTTTTGAGTATCTTCAGACAAATCTGATAATCTTGATTTTAAAATTCAAACGTATACTTCATATAATAACAATGACAATGAAAAATGTTTTATTTTTTATTTTATCAATCGAAGGTAGTTTTATTAAAGAGGGAAAAGAGTAAGCTTACTTTTATTCATAGCACGTGTCACAAGCCCGACAAACAATTCAAGAATTACCTTAATCTAACAAACTATAAACGAATTTATTACATCCGTTTTGAAATCACAAGCAAATCCTGCAATCTGATTGGTTCCCTGCAGTAGTGATTTCAGCATAAATTGCACGATTTTGAGCTCTAAATTGCACGATTTTGCACATCAACTGATATGAGCCAATCACAAGAGAGACATGTCATTTTCTAGCCAATTATATCAAGGAATCCATCTGAGTGTTGAGCTCACCGCTTCTTGCAAAAAAAAAAGAGCCACGGCTCAAAAAAAAAAATTTTCTGAAGAACGATTTTACCGTCCACAGTCTTAAATAAAGACTTAAAAAGCCGTAAAAAGGACTTAAAAAGACCAACTGATCACTTAAAATCGTCAAAAGCATCTTTGTAAAGTAATTGCTTAAGTAAGTTGAAGATATTACAGCGAAAAGCAGTGGGAGAAAATGCAATCGGCATCTTTTGAATGTGACTTCTTGGCGATTGATCGTGGAAAGTGGTTTCCTTTTCAATCTTTAAAGCATAACAACACATCGAAAATACAGTCATTAAAAGAAGTTTTTCTTAAGAAGAAGATTTCTGTTGAGCTACGTGACTTCTTAAGGACAACCGAAGGACTAAACAACCTTTGATTTTTGCTGTTTTGCGGGCACAAGTGTGATCTAAACATGTTGAACAGAACAAGCAGTGAGCATTGGCTGTAATATGGACAACAGCCAGTTCATTACAACCCTTTTGGGCAGGATTGTCTTGTTATTTAATGTAAGTAAGAGATTCTTAATACATGTAATGCCTTTTGGTTCGGTATAAATTCATTTTAGTTTTGGATTGAAAGTGTTGGTTTTCAAAATGAGAATCATTGCTCGATCAGTATAAACAAGYTCTCTTGRCAGCATGTTTGAATCGACTGCTTTTAGATTGTAAGTCATGTCGGTTTAACTGGAAAAAACGTCTTTTTCAAAAAAGATTTCAAAATGGATATAATAAAGTGGTAATTGAACTGAGTGGAATGCAATTTTGGCCTGAAATCAAACTTGCAATTACAAATCGCACTCCCGCTACGCGGTCGCGCGTTTGATTTCAGACCAAATTGCACTCCACTCAGTTCAATTACCATTATAAATAGTCAAACCACTAGAAACTAATTTTATTCAACTCAAGAAAGCCAAACCTATCATTTCACAGTGCAGATTGTGTAATTTTCTTTAAGAACTCAAATTTACAAAAAGCTTAAAAGTTCAAATTAATACAAAGGCAAGACATTCAAAGAAAATACTCAATCGAAGAAAGTAGATTGTATAGTTTTCTCAAGGGTAGATAAACAACAACAAATTAACACATGACTTTTGTATATTACCTCGAACAACAGCTGCTAGATAAAACTACTTTATTCACTAGCGATTTTCTTCCGGAAAATCGAGACTGTCTTTGGTTCAAAACGATGCAAGTCTTCTTTCTTCAAAGAAAATGCCTGGGAAGATGGCTGATAACTGTCACAAATTTAAAACACGTAATACCAGCAAATTCAGTCTAATTGATCCTTTTTGACAATACAGTAGAGAAAGAGATGATCCGAAGTGAAAAAGGGCTCACGATTTCCCTCTATAATCTCCATAGTCGAGTCCATAGTCGATGTTTCTGCATTGWCATSAAAGCGAAAATGAGTAGATCACGTGACTTTTCAGTGTGATAATATAGTTGGTGGAGGCGCGCAAAGCATGCTAGGTAAACATCCTCCTTTAGTGAAATCTAGAGAGAATGAGGGGAGCATCTAAACCCAACTTACTCCTCTTACGTCACAGCCCAGTCCTCTAGGTTATCATTTTACGCGGCCAGAGTCAAAGAAATGCCTATTCACAGTCAGTGTGAATATTATGATGGGAATTGTAATATGCAAATAGAGTATATATAAAGGGAAGCGTGGTCCCTCTGGTGCCACTTCATTCAAATTAACGGGAAGAGTACAGACGTCGACCCACCCGCCTCACCCGCGAGCAAGCGGGATAAAAAAACATTACACTCTGGGTTACCTGGGCATTGTTCCAGGCCAGAGTGGATGCCTCATACCTCATTAATAACAATACATAGGGTGGAATATTATACTATTTTCGCACTTTTGACCGCTCGGAAAAAAATAGAAAGAAGCGTCAGAAGCGAAAAATTCCTTGGACACGTTTCTTAGAATAGCTTATATTTCGATATAAAAAAATAACAAAATAAGGGTGATAGGCACTTTAAAGTACTAAATACTGAATGGTACTGGAATCAAATAGAAAGACGAAAACAGTAAAAGAAATGCTACTCTGAAAACTTTTTTTGTTGACCTACCAACGATATACATCTGGATGAACCTCGCCATTCACAACACCAAATGAGGTGTTGAACTGGTTGCAAGATGGTAAAATGCTTCTAGAGAAGTGCAATCCGAAGATTTTCACCTGAAGAAAGAAAGTTAAATTAAGTTTTTAGAAGCATTAATAGGGGATATGATGGGGTACCCGATAGTCAGTTAACTGTTTTAGCATTTAACTGACAATCGGGTACCCCATCATGATCATACCCCCTATTAAAACCCCATCAACACACTCCTAATAGCTATTGTTGTGTAAATCGTTTACTGTCATCCTCAATTTCTTGAGTCATTGCTTATCAAACTACATTCAATTTACGGTTAGCAAATATTGATTCAGGAAGGCACAGTAGAACAAGGAATTCATATAACACACAAATGTTCGTGCGAATACTAACATGATTCTTTTTGACAACCCTGACGCTTTCAGCATTTAAAACGCAAAGTACGATGTTCTTTTGGTGGAGGTAGTTTATTGCTTCGGTGATTTGAGCAGCGAATTCAATCACATCTTCAGGTGTACATTTGTTACTCAAGATGTAATGTCGTAGACTTGGACCCTCGCAGTTTTCGTAGGCCTTGTTGAAAAAAAAAAAGTGCACATAAATAACTCGACATTAGTCCAATGTATTCTAGCTCTCTTCGAAGGCAACCAGAAAATGTTGTGGCTTCAGAAGGGCTCGTTTCGTCTTAGTACTGCTAATTTAACATCTATTCTATTATAAAACTAAGATACTAAAAAGGCTGGGGGAAAATTGCAGTCATTTGCTGCTGTGCTCTTGATACTTATGTTATGGGATTGACCGCTCTCGGTACGAGCTACGGGATCTTTATTCCACTTTCTCTTCTTCTACTCTTCTGACTTAAACTAATTACATTACATGAGCTCTATTTATAATAACTTCATGACAGGTGTCATCCTACAATCAATATGATATTATCGCTGTGTCTTGATTGGCTAATGGAAATAGTAAATTGCTAAGTGTGATATCTTATTAAAGAGTGATACGAGTGAAAATCATAGAACTAAACATTGCTTAAACTAAAGATAATATGTGCATATATGGTAAATGTATTGAAAGGTCTACGAGGGATATTTATATCATAAGATTTAAAAGAATAGTGCCAAAATAACTAAGCAAAGGGGTAAAGAGTGTGTAGGGTGTAACCAGAGGTGTACATGCTAATGGGAGGAGCTAAGAAGTTTACTTGTAAATTCAAAGCATATCATCATCTAAACTTGGGTGATGGTAGCCTTACTGAAATCTTATATCGATATTTTCAATGACTAATTGATCGTACTTTATCTTGTTTTCATACGATAAGAAATAGTAATTAGAAAACTGATGTCTAGCTTAGTCTGTAAAAACATTAATTTTCTCTCTCATAACACTTACAATCACTCTTCCAGATTTGGTTTTCCGATCTTCTACAACCCTAGCAAGATGCGTATGGTCCAATAACCTTAATTTTTCCAAATGTTGCTTACTGTTATCCACAAGGCTCAATGATTCTTTGGTTGTGTTTGGTGTATTTTTCATCTTTTTTTAAGAAAGAACGAAAATTATTACAAATTGTACAATTTTAATACTCTAGGATTATGAGTATAAGACTAAGAAAAAATGAGCATAAATCTTATAAAACTGCGTAGTAATGTCGCACCCCCTCCCACACGGAGTTGCATGCGCATGTTCTTGCAATATGATAACTGCGTAAATACTCCGACGACACTGTACAAGGTGGAAAACAAAAATTGTTGTGCGTCAAACAATTAACATACTTACAACGTCAATATCTTTGTCTTCCTTTGGCAAAGGTTCTGAAATCAGTCTAAGACGTTCATCTGCACCTTGTAATGAACGAAATGTCATACAATTTTTCTTTAAGATATTAAACTTAATACTTATAGACTTTAAATATATTTGGCTTTCGGATTCGATTCCTGGACTCGGGTAGTAAATGACGTAAAGTTATATTTACGTAACATTTACACATATCTCTTCCCATGATGGGCCTTTTAATGATGTTTGCTCAACACGCACTACCAATACGTTCACCATTTGTACAACACATAACACTCAACTCACAACAGAAAGCTGATGAGGAGAAAAATAAGTATTGGGTAAAAACGAAAGTAGAAGTACCTTTTCCGTCACATTCAGCAAGAAGTTTTTGAAGCTCTTCGGAAATTTTCTGAAATGAACTGATTCTGTCTTGCCTAGTTTTTCCCATACATTTCTGTATGAGTAGAAATACTTCGTCTCCCATGTCTTTTGTTAATGTTCGGCCCGAGAGGACCTGTGGATTGATAAYAAATTAATTTTAGTCGTAGTCAAAAGCATGTAGGTATTGGCTCCA
>NW_022261577.1:4187-19671 GCF_009602425.1 Actinia tenebrosa
TTAAATCAATTTCCAAAAGTAGGCAGTCACCTTAACTACTAATTTTTCGGCCCAATGTCAATTACTGTAAAACATTGACGAGCGCTGGCCATAATATTAAACAAAATAATAAAATAACTGTCAACTACTAATGTTAGGTTATTTGTCAGTTAACTACTTTTTTTTGGCCCCAATTATTAGTCAACTACTTCATTGGCACCCTCTTATATGATTTCACGTAAAACACGGAATAAAAACTATATAATTATAAAATTAAAAGCCAATGCCATATATTGTACAAAGCGAAACGACTAAAAAATATTATAGGGTAGAGGTGGTGAGAATGCCATTTGAATCCTTTGTTCCTTTTCGAATTAGGAACGTTTCTTAGTATTAATCAGTTACGAAAGCAAACTATTGCAGAGCTACAAGACAATGAACAAAGAGGTAGAAAGATATATATTTTAAATCCGTCACAAATAAACTAAATAAAAAAATATCTGTGGGTTGAAAATTTTGTGAAATTATTTAAAAAATTATTTGGTAGAATTTTGACCCTAAGTTAAAAATAAACCTCAATGTATATATAATACTATGATTGTACCGTATAATATAATTGTGTCATATAATACTATGATTGTACTTCAGTCAAAAACTACAATCTAAATATACATATATATGTAGATACATGTATATATGTATTTATTCGTTTGTTTAAAGTTAATAAAATTTAAAGTTGGCCGAAATCTTTTTGAAATTTAAAAAATAAATTTCGTAACATTTTGCCCTAAATTCATGATAAATAAACCTCAAAGTCTTTGTACATAGTTTTGGAGCTTTGTTTGTCTTGTTTGTTCAAAAGATCAAATCAGATTTTTCAGGTTTAACTTGATTGTAATTGCTTAATTATAAACTTACCAATAAGTGTTCGTTCCTTCCCTTTCGTCCAAGAGGACACTCCTTTTTTAAACGCTTTTCACAGTTAGTCAACCCAACTTGCTTAACTCGACTTCGAGCGAACGTCTCTCGAAGCACGTTTCTTTTCATTCGAAGTTTATGTTTTTGATTTCATCACAATATGACATGCTAGTGTTTGCTCCAGTTCGAGAATCTCTTCGAATGAGAATGCGGTGTTCATACTTAGAAACAATAATATTTTGTTTTTCACCTGTTTAGAGGATTTAAGTAGAGAAAATAATAAAAGTGATGAAACATCGTCAGTTTTCTCGTCGAAAAAATACACGATTTTTGTTTTGAAGCTAATCACGTATCTTTACTAATCTATTTACATTCATCCTCTTTCATCTTTTGCGTCAGTGCCGACGTTCAATTCGCGCGTTTCTGCTTTCCTCGTGTTTTGTTTTCATCTGATGTGAAATTTAGAGAGACGGAGAAATAGAAAGGAACAACGGATTGTTACAAGGGAGGAGAGACATAGGATAGATTGTATTTGCATGAAAGTTTATTGAACCCTGAAACAACCTCTGGGATCTAAGTCATGCGCGGTTAAGTCGGCTAGCTCATAGATCGAATTGAAATCTAGCGTGTTAAATTTGGGGAAGGAGGAAAACTGGAGAACCCGGAGAAAAACCCTTGAAGGCAAAGGAGAGAACTAAGAAACTCTACTCACATGTGATCACTATGTTGAGTTCAGGAATCAAACCCGAGACCCCAGAGGAGAGAGGAGTCTGAGTGCGCTACTACTACCCTACCCTACACTTAATCTCTGAAGTACAAAGTACACGGATAGTGCTTTAAGAGAGTTGAACAAAACAACACTATATACTACAAACTTTTCGAAGCAGACCTATTCATTTAATAACAAATGAAAAATTATTGCGATAATCTATAATGATCTTGAATAATAAATCCATGGTCTCTTTACATCAAACTTCACCATTTCTTTTCGCGTACTACTCTTATAGAATGGCTGTAATTTAACTATCTGCGCATAGCAAAGTACAACGCTGCATTGTCATCTTTGTAACTGAGCCTTCGTTCCTTTTGGACAGCAATTATAAACGAACAAGCCGGAAGCAGAGGTGGACTGGCACTAAGTTCTATTACTTCCTGTACAACTTTGATTCACATTGACTTCCGGTTAAAATTCATTGTTGTATTAGCCAATTAAAAGTCACGCCTGAACTTGGATTTCCCCAGACTTTCTGTTTGTAATCGCTGACCAAAGAAACTTAGGCTCAACTTAATATACATAATAATATCTCCCATTATTATGATAATGGTCGTCACGTGACCTATCGCAGTTTAGTTGTCAGGTCTCGGAGTGTCGTCATCATCATCGTCATCATCTCGTTTCCCAATAAGACGTTTAGCAAAGAAAGCTATTGTCGCTGTTCCCATTAAAGCACAGGCCACGCCCACTCCTATTGCTACTGCTAACGCGGAGGACTGGGACTTATTATCAAGCTCATCCTAAAATATAAACAACGAAAGCGTTATTCACCATTCTTTTTTCTTCTTTTCTATTCCACAGGAATCCCAGCTACAATCATGTGAAGTTAAATACAAGTGTTCCTGTTCGACTTACGTTTGTGAAAAAGGCTTTCTCGACTTCTTGTCCTCCATCCTGGATGATTTGTGTCTTTACTGAAAGATTTGAAACATCAGGTAAACTCATATAAATCGACCTAACGTTTTCGTACCCAGACCCTACTCATTAGCCAAATCGTAGGCTCTAAAGACCAGAAGCCAAAAACATGCGACCAGATCGACAGAGCGCATGCTCAACTGCAATCTTTGCTACCACTATGATAATAATTAACTATTCTCACATACCAAGCTAAAAATAGCGGCTTTGTTATGCCGCTCACTCAATCAGATGAATTGAAATTTTGGGGTTGGCCTACGCGTATTCTCTACTTTCACATCCCCATAATACTTTACGTCTTTGGGGGGTAACCAGAGGGTAAAAACCCACTTATTTTTCTGAAGGCTGATCAGACAATGTTGAAAATACCTTGTTTGGTATCCAAAAATAAAATGAAGAAGTAAAAAACAGAAAAAGATAGAAACTTGAAGACGTTTAAGGTAAATTTTAAACATTTTTTCGCAAATCAATACATTTTCTGTAAAACCAAAACTCTTGATGATCTGTACACGCAAAAATAACTTGGAATAAACTGATAATCAGTATTGTACAGATAAAAGCAGGCATAGTATAAATTCAATAAAGAAACCTTTCAATTTGGGACAGTTTTTTGATTCGTTACCCCCCAAAGACGCAAGGCAATATGGGGATGTGAAAGTAGAGAATACGATTTACTTTGAAAGGAATAGGGGCTGGGTAAGAGAATGCGACCTATAATGGTATGTGTAATTACGCCATTGGGAACCATGGAAGCGTCGGTGGTATAATGGTCAGCATAGCTGCCTTCCAAGCAGTTGATCCGGGTTCGATTCCCGGCCGACGCATTTAATTTTTTAAATTTCCAAGTAGCCAAACATAGAGGACACAAAGTAAGTTCGGATATTAACAATTTATAAAAAGTTTTTTAAATTTTTTTAAGCGCTATTTATGTAAATTACCTGGTGTATAATAACAGTACGTCAGTCGATGATTACTATTCCCTAGACCACCCTGGAATGGATGTGCTCCACCCTCTCCCTGATGAAAGGTCTTTGTGTTCATCTCAAAATGAACGAGCTCTTTCTTGACTTGCGCTCCTTTGACGACTTGACAGTCACTGCTGCCGTACGCGTACAGATAGAAGGGCTTGTTCAACGGTAATACTATTGGCTTTGTAGGTTGACCTATATATACATTATTATCAGTATGGATGAAAGACAGACAGACAGACAGACTTGATAAGGGGTAAGGTCAAAACAATGGTTTGAATTGTCCTATTTCACTATGACATCACTGCTTGTTCATGTGGGGGATAGAATCGCCAAATCCAATAGAAAATTCAACAAAATTTGCTCCTAGCGAAACAGTTTAATCTAAAATGGCCTGGTTTTCAGATATTATATGTGTTAATATATACTAAAAAATATTCTGAGCGTTTGCTGGCTATTCTACTTCTCTTCGTGGATTGATACGGTTTTTAGAACAATTTTCGGTGAATTTGAGTTGATTTGACCCCCTCCGACGGCCATGATCCTTTGCGTTTAAACAATAGATTGTTTTGATGTGACGTCATAATTAAATGGGGCAATTAAGGAAATGACTTTATTGATTCAAGTGATGGGTCCCTTCTCCCCCTCAGCAGAGACCTGATGTAATGCTCAATGCTGCGTGACTGTACTAACTTTTTCTATACACAACTGACGTTATTGTTTAACATACACGCACGAAAAAAACCCCAGTATATTCAGTTCTGCGATTTGACTTTGGTTTTTGAGATAAATTTGAGGACAAAATCCAGGATTTCACTTCAGAGGTGTTGGGTAACGGATAAATCCACCCATCCCCTCTAAACCATGTCACGTTAGATGATAATTGCTTTGACCTTATTCCTAATTGACTTACTCATCATTTACAAACGAGCAGATAAATACACTGGCCATCAAAAAGAAAGAAAGAAAGAAAGAAAGAAAGNTAAGAGTTTTGCTTTGATTTAAGTCGTTTATGCATAGACGAAGCAAAGTGTCAACAACACGAACCATGTTAGTCATAGATAGATTATCATAGAGAAAGAGAGAGAGAGAAAGAAAGAGAGAAAGAAAGAAAGACAGACAGAAAGAAAGACGGACGGACGGACAGACAGACAGACAACAAGAACTTCCATATAAGGGGGCAATATGCCAAAAACAATAACATTAAATACATATTTTGATTCAACTTCTTACCATTAGCATTACAGCAATATTCAACTTTCTTATCTTTCTGTGGTATAACCGCTGCTTTGTCGTACTTCTGATTCAGGTAGTTCTTGTCTCTCCAATGGATGTACCTGAGAGAAAATATTTAAAAAGGTAAGACTTTTCTTTTTGTTTATTCGTAACAACCACTGACCAGCAAGCAACGCAGCCCATTCGTATCATTGCATGTGAGGTCAATAGAAACACATGAAAGGTCACCTGGTATGAGTGCGCCTGTAGACAACTACAAATCGAGTGCATATGTGTCAAATGTATTATAGTCTGCTCTGTCCGGGATAAAAATTAATCGAAAAATAAAGCATGTTACTATAAAAATTATTTGAAAAATTTGGAATATTGCTAAGAAAAATTATTTGAAAAATATAGAATATTACTGCTAGTTGATGAAAAAAAATTTAGAGAAAAATTCATCTAAAATTGAGGTAAAATAATCATAAGCAAAAACATTTAAGCTTTACTCTCAAAGAGATATAAAAACATCATTTTATTATTTTGAAACAGATGATTGAAGAAAGAATTTAAATTTTWAAAAAATTCTGTCAGAAGAAAAGTAATTGGACGAAAAATAGTTGCGTCGGCCGGGAATCGAACCCGGATCAACTGCTTGGAAGGCAGCTATGCTGACCATTATGCCACCGACGCTTCCGATAGTATTTGATGCTACTTTAAGAGTTTTATTGTCATTTTTTTGTTATGAAGGACGCAAAGCACTGTGGTATATTCTGAGTGATGAGAAATCTTCGAAACAGAGCATTGTTATTATGCGTCATTAGTTCAATGCTTTCTGTATCTTGTGAAATATTTTAGATGTTCACGTTAGAAACAAGCAAGCCATGGCTAAGCTACTGGTTAAGAGAAACAAATAGCTTTAATAGCTTTGAATATTTTATTTTTGATTGCAAACTAAATGGAATGAAGTTAGCGAAAGAAAATGTGGGATGATATTTTAATTTTTTTAATTCCTTTCGCTGTTGAATTTTTTTAAAGGACAACAAGTTTCATTCTTAGTTTCTATCTTAATGGCATGCAGTGTACAAAGTACTGTGGGATGTTTTGAGTCAAACATAATCTTTACGCATCAGCTTTAAAAGATGACAATGTAATTTTCACACTTTGAAACTGAAAACTAAGTAAGTGGTTCCAAGTTCTTAAGATTTGCGCGACAATATCTCGATGTGATATTGTGAAATCATTTGGATGGTTAACGTTGAACGCAAGTGAAAAATAAAGCTTATTCCCGCAGCGTTGTAACTGCGCTAGCTAAGGTACTGGCCATGTTTAATTGAATTAATGTCTTTTGACATATTTGTTAAAAAGGAAAAGGAAAAGAAAAGTAACGAAAATGAATGCGTCGGCCGGGAATCGAACCCGGATCAACTGCTTGGAAGGCAGCTATGCTGAACATTATACCACCGACGCTTTCGTTGAAGGTAATGCGCAATTTAAACATTACATTCTCGATCTACATCTTGGAATAGCAGAGCGCGCAAAGAACCACGGGACCTTTTTAGTCACAATTTTTGTTCACGTTGAACGCAAGTGAAAAATAAAGCTTATTCCCGCAGCGTCGTAACTGCGCTAGCTAAGGTACTGGCCATGTTTAATGAAATTCATGTCTTTTGATATATTTCTTTAAAAGAACAAGGAAAAAGAAAGTAACGAAAATAAATGCGTCGGCCGGGAATCGAACCCGGATCAACTGCTTGGAAGGCAGCTATGCTGACCATTATACCACCGACCCTTTCGTTGAAGATAACGCACGATTTAAGCATAACATTCTTGTTCTACATCTTGGAATAGCAGAGCTCGCAAAGTACCACGGGACCTTTTTAGGCACGATTTTTGTTCACGTTGAACGCAAGTGAAAAATAAAGCTTATTCCCGCAGCGTTGTAACTGCGCTAGCTAAGGTACTGGCCATGTTTAATTGAATTCATGTCTTTTGACATTTCTTAAAACGAAAAAGGAAAAGAAAAGTAACGAAAATGAATGCGTCGGCCGGGAATCGAACCCGGATCATCTGCTTGGAAGGCAGCTATGCTGACCATTATACCACCGACGCTTTCGTTGTAGACAACGCGCAATTTAAGCATTAAATTCTCGATCTACATCTTGGAATAGCAGAGCGCGCAAATCACCACGGGACCTTTTTAGTCACATTTTGTGTTATGTCTGTTCGTCAGTTTCGTTCATTCATTTTATTTTCCCCCATTTTCTTTCATTCTTATCACTTACCCCTCTACCAGTCCATGAGGACACTTCCCTCCTTTTAGTATGCAGTATCGCCCTGAAGGCCAGGTTCCACTGCCTTCGTCTGACGTTTTAGTACAAAACTCTTGCTCAACTCCTGGGGGGGGAAATGTGTAAATCTACAAAGTTAGAAGCTAGCATTTTATTTCCATAACAGATATATTTTCTCTCAATCGTGCAGACAGGATCACTTCAATGTCCACTGATTTGGAATACCGCTGGACCGCGGGAGCAAGTACGGTAAGTACTGGGTTTCAATCAGCTAATAAAAGGCTTTGAATCTCGTTATCTGCTTCGACTGAAACGATGGTCAAACACTGATCACCATGTGCTGAAAGAATTAGCTCGCACGAGACAGGAAATGGCGTCATGTGAACTCAGTGAACAAGCACTAGTCCCTTTCACAACTCCCTGCGCCATCTTGAAAGGTAGCTGTGCCTTTGCATCGAAGCGAGACGAACGGTGAGCTTGTAATGATAGAGACCTTTTTTAACACCTTGGACAATTATTTACATGTCTCTATCATTGCAAGCTCACTGTTCGTCTCACTTCGATGCAAAGGCACGGCTATCTTTCAAGATGGCACAGGGAACTGTGAAGGGGACTAAGCAATTACCTTGAGTGCTAACAAAACCTGAAAGATGAAACCAGTCTTTGAATTGACGGCTGTTGGAGTTCAACTCCTCAGYGTTTGTGAACCTCCTCCCCTCCATCCAGTTCTCTGGGCAGCCGGACTTTGGTTTGGGAAGTCCATATTTACCCGAAGGCCATTCTACACCTCCTGGTCGACAAAACATGGCGAGAAAGGTTAGAAAACTTTGTTTGAATATGTGTGGAATAATTTGCGAAAAAAAAGTTATGTACGAGTAATGGGTTTGGGTAAAGTTTGAATCCTTAAAGGACCTTCTTATGGCGCATTATTTCCCCTTTAAGACCACTTGGCATTCCCTTGAGTATTATTTCTTTCGGTCGCTCCTTTTTCCTTTTCACATGTTTTTTTTTTAATCAAAAAGTAATAAGCACTCAGGATTGGCCTTATTTCATCATCAAACTATTCACAAATTTTACTATTACACTATTACATCTAATCATATTATACATTGATTAATAAATGAATTTACAAGTTGGTCCTACCTGTGGTATGTGCTAGTATCAGAACGCAGCACAGACCGAGAAACAGCATGGTAGTCTTGAACTATTTGCCGTCTTATTCCATAATGGCCTAGATAAACATTTACATGATATTAAAGAATTTCACGATGCCAGAATAAAATATATACATCTAATTCAAAAAACGTTGTCATTGCCAAAGGCGATAGGTCATTCCGACATGGAATTGGTTTCGTTGAACACAAAGAACATTGAATCAGTCTCAACACTAAGGTCCATGTTCTTGACGAAAATAAGAAGCAGGAACACAAGTCATTCCAGCTATTCTTGGATCTTGGAATGACATATTTCCTATCGTTTTTCTCCTTTTGCGATGACAACGTTTTTTGAATTAGGTGTATACCCCTTATATATAATATATCAAAATATCGATATATTCGAAAACTTAAATTGTAAATCAAAAATTTCGAGGATAACAATCGACAAAAATTTTTGGCATTGCTCCCAGTACATCAAGGTGGTTTAAACTAAAACAAGAATTAATTATTGTCTGGGTATAGCGAGGTTAAAGCATTGGTTCCAAACGTCGTCTTTCTGTTGAAGAAGCACGCTGTTTATAAGCGACCACCTCCTTACCTACGCCTGATATTCACAGGTTAGCGACCACCCGTCAACAAATACTTGCTTTCTCTAARATTAACACACCGTTAAACGAGCAAATCGTCAATAATAATCCATATAAAAACAAATTCTTTTTCGACGACTTTTTACAGCATTTTGTTTTTCCGCCGATATTCTTCTTTTCTACTCGATAAATTCTTGAGCCGAAATTCTTCACTTGTAGGTTTGTTTGATGATCTCTTATTTTTCCTCGGTCGAATGAAAAAAAATTTGAGCTATATTTTTACGTCGTTTTCATATTTTGGCACCTTTTTCTCACTTAGTTTCTATTCTTATCGTACAAGGCGTCACTACTTTCGCATTTCAAATTTCAAGTTCGTACGTTTATAACAATGATACTTAAATATTTAGATTTCATAAAGAGGTTATTCTCCTAAAGAGCGTAGCCTTGTTTTATCGATAGCTGCATCTCTTGAATTTTACTCTTTGTACATTTTTGCTAAATTTGTTCTAACTATTTTTATCTCAAATATTTGAAAACCACGGAATTATATCACTAAAAATCAACCACAGTTTGACTTCACTTACCAAGAAATATATGGTTTAAACTCTCCGAAATCTTCTCTGATGGAGCACCCTCTTCCGTGTTAAAGAAATACCTGTTGATTGTTGATGATTTTTTGTTCAATTCGAAGATCAATTTCAAAGGGGATCACTTCTGCTTCAATGAACTGGACAATATGACTAAACACCAAGCAGATCACATGACCTAGAGATTTCTCTCCAAATTTTCCTTGTTCTTCTTTTTTCTTCAACCTTTTCTCGGTTTTTATTTCCTTTGAACCCCGACCTGTCTGTGTTGTTTTTGATCAATTTCAATATTTGTTAGTGACGTTACGAGTTATTTTAAGGCCCCTAAATCACGTGTTTGATGCTAGTGGTTGTATGGATAACATAATATTATTTACTGTAGGTTCAACAATAGGTTTAAAATGTTCTGTCTAGAAGTCTCAATATCGACCGTGTTATTGACCGAACTCGAGGTCAATATCACTAGATAGTCGCCAAGTATTTCAAGATAATGAAATGATATTCCCAGAACAATACGAGACAAGCTTTTGGAAAAATGTCGAATGAAAAAAAATTTTGCGCATGAGCTAGTTAAGAGATTGTGAAATTGGCGCACGAGAAATTCAATTTGATTATCAATCAACCAATCCGAAATGCCTAAAAAAGTCGGCAAAATATTCAATTAGCTGAGGCGAGGCGCCGTACAGACTTCGGACCTGACGGCAATTAAGGGCGATCCACCCTCGATGTACGGATTATATGCAGGGTAATGTTCTAGTCCGAAGGCTTTTGGAATCTCGCGGGTAACCCCGATGGATGTTATTGCGTAAGACTTCACTAACCGTTGACCTCAAACCCTTGATCCCTCATTTGATCAAGTCCAATACTCGCCATTCAATATTAAATTGTTTGGTCGAGGTGAAGAGTTTTACTTCCGCTTGCTTGCACAAGCGTCGACGCGTACCTCGCTTGGCGGGAAAACCAACAAGCAAGAATAAGGATGTGACGTAACAAATCAACCTGTTTTAAGTACACGACGAACGGGTTCCTTCTCCTGGTAGTGTGAAGAAAACACAATAACTTATTCATAGAGAGAAAGAGAAAATCTTCACGACGAAAAAATGATTGATTCTTGATTCAATTTATGGTAAGTCTGATTTCAATTTCAATATTAATTAATTTTTTTAAAATTAGTTTGTCCCCCATCGACTATTATTATGAGTTGTTCACTTGATCGAAAGACAATTTGAAATAACACTTTCCAATTCAGTTGCTTCATTAGGTCTTTTTATCTACGTATTTTAAATATATCTCCTAAATTCCTGTTCTAGTGAATCTTATATTCTGAACGTAATCCTGGACATTTCTAACCACTGCTTATTTCCAAGGTTATTAAATAGTTTTATTGAGAAGAACGCTTTCGCAGTAATTTCCAATTTAAAGAATAATTACGTTTATTTTTGCGCTCGTGAGTTCATTTTCTATTTCATGTCTTTTTTACTCCTTAAAACGAAGGTTTACTTCAATAATTATAATTTTCGTGATCCCGTATGATTGAAATCCTCATGATTATGAGCAGAAGCGAGTAAAAATTTCATACAAATCAAGTTATAAACCGATTAAGATCGATCTAAAAACGTCGCAATTTCTTTGAAGATAAATGTTTGGTTGCACACAACCAAAATAATTGAAGATTTAACTTGTTTTGTGGCTAAAACCATGGAATTCTTTAATCTTTAAGTAAAGCAAACTACGATTTGAGGGTTTGACGTTAGAATTGAAGTAGGTGTGTCTTCTGATTTTGAACTTGCTCGACATACTGACTTTGAATTGGAACAATTTGGAAGATAATGACAAATATGAAAATATGAAAGTCAAAGCAGAGATAAGCTTAAAAGAACAACACCAATTTACTAATACTAACTTGTTACAAATTTAAAATTAAGTTTATACATTACAAGTGTTGCAAAATTGAGTGTCTTATATTATGTCTTTTTATAATCCAGTATGTACGTATTTGTACACAACCTAAATTACTTTAGCAAAAGTATTTCCAATTGAGAACAAATAGCAATGTTAGCCGTTTAGAATATCATCATCATTATCATTATCATCATCAACATCGTCATAATCATCACCTTCATCATCATCATCAACATTATCATCATCATCATTGACATCATCATCATCATTTTCAACATTATCAACATCATCATCATCATTATCATCATCACCATCATTAAAAGAAAGTTTATTTTTATTATTACTTCATTAGTATTTAATTCCCAAGCAGCTTGAAATGGGGAAACATTAGAAAAGTAAGAGAAGAGGTATTTCGACTGCATTACAATTCAGGCTTATTAATTTTATTCATTTATCATTTCAGGTACAGAAGAATGCAAACATGAGTATTAATTTGCCAGTTAGTTCAACAAAATGAAGCTCTTGTCCAAAGCTTTTCTTGTAGTATTAGTGGAGCTGACACTGTTTGTTGTCGACCACCAAGGTAGGTCATTATCCTATAGGGGGATGCAATCATATCAGATATTCTTCATTACCTTATAACCCATTAAATATCTGGAAAAGGCCGAAAAATGATAAGCGAATGCTTGAAAACGAATAAAAGAAAATAATTAAACTTATTCTTGTGGAAGATATTTGGTGAGCTTGGAGCTGACGGTATCAACACAGGTATCCCATGTCGCGTAAAATATCTTTTTTCAAAGTTTGTTAATAGTCGTTGAATTGATCATAAATTTAATTAAGAATATCCAGCCCTTTGAAGAAAATAAGCAAAATATTATGCATTCCTGCGAAAACATGTCACTTCTTCACGCTGGCTGCCTTCAAAATAACTCTACAAACAAACCCATTGAACCCGCTACTGTCTTCCAGAACATTCTTCTACCCAATGAATTTGTAGTGTAAATCTTTCAAAGGTCGGTTAATCTTCGTCATCTCGTAAATGAAATTAAATCAGAATTCGGTGTCACCTGCAAAAGCTTCAATTGCCAACTTTTATTCTCGACATTCTCGGAATACATTTTCTTTCATAAGAAAAAATTTAAATTGAATCTTAGTTTATTTTTGCGTTTTACCCCCACAACATGAAACATGTGAATTAGTATAACAGTATTATATCTTTTCAGTCTGGATCTTCAGAAGTTTAGTACAACGAGAGAGTATTTGAAATAAAATATCTTGACAAAAGCGTGAAATTTGAATCATGGTGGCCGCCATCTTGAAAGAGTCTAAAATGTAAACTAGTTAATAAATAAGATAAACAAATAAAACAGAAGACCAAACTTTCTTTAAAAGAAACCTTTAGGTGACATTTAACAAAGTTATGATAATTTGTACGTGTATTTTTCGTATTTCTTTAAAAAGTCTATTTTTATAAAAGTCGGACAAACTCGTTTTTGGCAGCCATATTGGACGTAGTTTGAGATAATATTCATTTTGGTGAAAGTTAAATTGAATTGAATTTTGAATTTGAATTTAAAGCAAACAAATTGTTAAAGTACTTGATAATAATCAAAATGATTTTAAAAGGACGAAGGGAGATTCTTAAAAAAATATTTTTTGGAAGGTTCTAGTACATGTGAAAAAGGCATTCCCCATAGAAATCCCCCTTAGCGGTGAATACAGAAGCTCTAGAGTCTGTAATCAGTTATGCATGTATTAGAATGGTTCAGGCATTGAGCCATTCCATACCAAAAACCCATACCAACACTGAACTAAAAGGAATGGAATGTTTCGTTCGATTCGTCTGTTTTGACATCATGGTGAAAATATTTCTAGATTTGTTGAATACGGATCGGTTGGTCGGTGAAATGAAGCGTGGTGTGTGTTGGTTAAGGGCGGGTGAGTGTTTTGGTGCGTTTGGGCGGTTGTTAAATATATAATGTATTATCTGAAGATTGGGTACTACGTCATGTCACGTAATAGAAAGTGAGAAATGAATGAATAATGGGAATAATAAAAATGAAAAGAATGATCTAGACTTAAATAAATGAACAAACTAAAAATATAGATGAAATAAGCGAGAAGAAAATATATAAAGAAATGAACGAACGACCAAAAAACTGAATTAATTAATGAATAAAGGGAGGAAGGAAGGAAGGAAGGAAGGAAGGAAGGAAGAAAGAAAGAAAGAAAGAAAGAAAGAAAGGAATAAATGAGAATGAATGAATTTTTTGGCGTAATTATTGAGTGATTTATTTAGAAATGGAATGTATGAATAAGGGAGGGAGGAATAGTGTGTGAAAAAATGAACAGACGAACGGGCGGTCATTTTAAAATTATTTCAATAAAACCTGTCTCATTTTCCATTCCACAGCTCCAGTTCTATATGTCTGGCACATGCCTAACCCAGACGTTCGCGAGGTTGGTAAACTAGAAACTAAACGTTCTGAAGACAGCGATGACAGTACCGTGTTTCCATGGAAACGAAGCGCCTTTCGCAAACCAGACTTCATTTTCCCCAGGCCTTCTCCGCCACAACAAGAGAATAAAAGAGATATCAGTCTTGAGGATATCTTGATAGAAGAGGACAAGAAACAAAGATCTGGTGGGAGTGATAGAGCAAGGAATATTGTACACTTAAAGAAGGGAGAACACAAGGTTAAGAAAGGTGAGAAACATAAAAAGACTGGGTCTATTCTTGGGGTCAATGAGATGAGCAACTACACGACTCAAAATAGATGAGATATAGATAACATTGAGATATAGATAACAATGAAACAGCCGCCATGTTGATTGGACTAACGAGAGAAGCTAATGGATCAATTCATGAGGCCAGCAACCTCATGACTCAAAATAGATGAGATATAGATAACATTGAGATATACATAACAATGAAACAGCCACCATGTTGATTGGACTAACGAGAGAAGTTAATGGGTCAATTCATGGGGTCGGCAACCACCTGACTCAAAATAGATAAGATATAGAATAACAATGATATATACATAACAATGAAACAGCCACCATGTTGATTGATCTAAAGAGAGAAACTAATGAGGAATGCTTTGTTATCGTCAACCAACATGGCGGCTTTGACATACCATGCACACCTGTTTCATTCCCCTGAGTATTCTAATATTTGAATCAAATTTTAAGAAAAGCTAAATTTACTTTCAGCTGAAAAACCTAGCTGGCCCGCGGGTACATACGGGTTACCAAGACCTATCACGGGATGTCCCTCGAGTTCGGGATTTAAATGGGAAACAGGTTTTCGTTTCCATGACACTGAAGACGATTTAACAGAAAACCAACGCTCTGATAGCTATCATTTGGCGGGGAAAGTCAGTGACGATGGAATCAGACAAGAGTTTTGCATGAAGACAAACCCACATGGCCATGGAAAGTAAGTCAAAAACATGAAATAAAAATAATTAAGCTAAATACGTATTACTGTTAAAAACCCACGGAATACGAGACGTGCCGTGACCGTTATTAACGTGACCCCATTCTGATTGGATTAATATTGTGTTAGTTTTAACGAATTTCGCCAGTTCCGTGATGTGAAAGTGACCGTGCCGTGAAAGTGACCGTACGTGCTGTAAGCCCTTCCGCAATCATTTAAAATGCACCCTAAGATGAATCTTACGTGGGACTGAAAGCTATAGATTTTGCTGCATAAAGTAAATCTTGTGTTTTACTATTCTCGATACAGATGGCCTGATGGAAAATACTGTATATACAAAAAGGGCCCGCGATGTCCTGATGGCATGGAAAGCGGTTTCGTCATCTGGGATGACGAGAACAAGGATAATCAAAACTCTGCCGGTGGTTCCCTCCCTGAGGGTCGATATGGCGAAGACACTAAGATCGAGTACTGTTGCAGTACATCTGGGGACTGGGACCAACAGATCGTTTTGCCTACGGATCGGCCATTTTACTTGTTCTCGTATATATCGAATAAATGTCAAAAGGTGAGATGTAAATCATGCGTAAATCAATGATGATGATAATGATGATGATAATGATGATGTTGATGATGATGATGATGATGATGTTGATGATGATGATGTTGATGACTGATGATGTTGATGACTGATGATGATGATGTTGATGACTGATGGTGAGGATGATGTTGATGACTGATGATG
>NW_022261577.1:26074-46438 GCF_009602425.1 Actinia tenebrosa
TAATGAGATTAATGAGATTCATTCAGCTGATTGTTACCAAGCAACTGAATACTCTCTCGTTGATAGCACATGACGGGCAGTGTTTGCCTCTAATTATATGTTGGTAATGAGATTCATGAGATTCATCCCAAGTGCATTGTCTTAATTTTGCTTTTAGAATTAACTTACACTCAAACCCTAAAACTAGACGAAGATGTGAAAGGATCGACGTTTGAGATACGCGATACACTTGAACGAGTAAGTCTTTTATCTCAGATATTTTTGAAATTATATTTTGCAGTGAAAACTAAACTTTTACATAAAAATAGATACAAATTTCTCAGAATATATTATTTCACATATTAGATTAATTGTAGTAAATTAGGTTTTTTCTGAATTTCTTAAATTGCAATGCTTATCCATGACGACAATGACGTCATTAGTATCGTTAACGTATAATTCTTCGAAACAGTAATGATAAAAAGGTAAATTATACACCGTGAAAAGATGAAAAAACTTACTGACGTTTCGGACGCTAGTCTTTTTACTTCGACGAAGGACTAGCGTCCGAGACGTCAGTGAGTTTTTTCATCTTTTCACAGTGTTTAGTTTACCTTTTTAACATTACTGTTTCATTAGAAACGCCGACGCACCTCACACTATTCGATTTTCCACGATCAGATTTTTAATTTCTGAGATATCCTAGCTAATATGTTGAGCATGTGGGACATAGCAACGGTAACTAAGGGGAGTCGAAACCATAAATCGCACCCGATATCCCAGAGGTGAGAGGCGAGCGCAATACCGCTACGCCACATTTGACATCCATTCTAGCTAATATGTTGAGCTTGTGGGACATAGCAACCGTAACTAAGGGAAGGCGAAACCATGAATCGAACCCGATATCCCAGAGGTGAGAGTTGAATGCAATACCGCTACGCCACATTTGATTGCCTAACCCTGTAAAAGTCAGGAAATCTTGGGCAAATTATCAACCATTTCTTTGCACAGCAACACACTACAACACTGTATCCCACCAATACAATTAGGCACAGAGCCTAACACCCTCCACACGTTCAACTCAAAGTCATAACACTCCACTTTACTAGTTCTTTCGCGGCAATTCTTTTTTCCTCCGAGAACATAAATATTCCCGCAAACATATACTACTCCACACAATGCACGCGGCACAATGAGATTCCCAATGAAGCTCCATGTTTGAGTGTCGATATCGAAGACTTCACAGCTGTTGTGTGACGACAGGAGATCGTCCTGAGTTCCACCAATCACGAAGAGGTTTCTATTTACCGCCAGTCCTCCGGCGTACGCGCGCCGCGTCTGTAATGGCGGGACTTCTGTCCACTTGTCTTTCCGCGGGTCGTATTTTTCTACGGTGCTTAGATACACACAAACGTCGCGGTCACTATGGTGTTCAGTTTTCCCGCCAATTGCGTAGAGGTGTTTGTTAGCGATGACACAGGGTCCCCCGCGGCTTGTGGTGAGAGGGGCCACTTCCTGCCATTGGTTTGTCTGAGGATTGTACCTAAAATAACCAAACGTACATTAATAACCTACCAGCTTGGTTCAGCTCGATCCATTTCAGACTCGTAATTTACCAGTAAGGGAGATTACCAGTAATCAATTTTTATAGGGGAGAGCTGGCGCAAAGAGGAAAAGATCATAAGCTGTACATCTTAAAGTACCTATGACCCCTAACTCAATGTTTTCAGCATTGATTCTACATGAAGCTAAAAGTTAAATAGTAAAATATTTTTATATGATTTGAGTGATGCCTCCTATGACATCACACTCATTAGCATACTGGAAATATAAATCTTGATATCTCCAAGATGCATCACTCAAATCATATGAAAATATTTTACTATTTAACTTTTAGCTTCATGTAGAATCGATGCTGAAAACATCGAGTTAGGGGTCATAGGCACTTTAAAAGGGAGGGAGTAATAGACTTTACCTTCGTTGTGGTTTGTTGCTCCATTTCAGACCATGTGATGCCACTGGGAGTTGATTCTTTCGTGTGTAAATTTTTTGAGATGTTCGTCATAAAAGAACAATTCTCATGGGAGTTTCACGTGGTCTTAATTATATATAAATAGGCAATTTTCATACGAAGTTAAAGAGGTTTATTCCAGGTACACACTAACTAAACTAGGTGCCCACCTGAGACCAATTTTTGGCCTTGTCCCTTATATAGAGGTTTGGCACCTTCACGTGATGGCAGCCATGACAGACGTCAGGAAAATTGAATCTGGTGTTATTTGATTTATATGAGAAAGAACACAATTTCACAGGAGAGAATGACTCTATTGTTGTGCCTTTGACATGGCTGCCATCACGTGATGGTGCAAAGCCTTTTTCTATCTAAACGTAGGATCATCACACTAAGCGAGCCCTTACCTTGAAACACTGCTTAGAGGTTTTCCTCTGTTCCACCCTCCAACAGTATACAACAAACCATTCAACTCAGCCACCCCGAGAGCCGACACTTCCTTATTCATCGGTGCCACGCCCGACCACGTGTTAGTCCTGTAATCATACCTCTCCATACTTGACAGATGTCCATTAAGAGAGACCCCTCCTACTGTATAGATAAATCCTTCGCAGTGTACTGCACCGTGGCTGAAGCGAGGTATCAACATGGGTGCCAGACTATACCAACGATTATCACTCGGTATGAAGCACTGGGTTGAGGATCTTAACTCGTCACCAGGTCCCCAGATGGTCACAATGGCATCGACGTATTTAGTTATACTCGTCCGGGGCTTGGTGACTATGCTTAGTTCGCTCATTTGCTTAGGTAGGACATAGGATTTCATGGCTTGGTAAAGAAGCTTCACACATTCTGAACTATTCATTACGAGCTCTTCTTTTTCTAATACTTCTGCTAAATAGTATTTTGAAATGCACGATAATCGAAGTCGGCTGAACAGACTTGGGAAAAATGGCCTACGATGACCGATATTTTGCTTGACCCACGAGACGACTCCTTCATAGACCTCTTCCTCGCTCTCGACCATTATATCATCACACGATATCAACCGCTCGAGCTGGTCAGCTTCTAGGAGTAAAAATTCCTCCGACTTCGAGACCTCGATGAATTTCTCGATGATAAAATTCTCGGCTTTTATCAACAGCTTTTTGCAGTTGTACCTCTCTGCAAATGCTCGGACAGACAGACAGTTTTCTGGAGTGAGATTAGCTTCCATGAATTCACTTCCTTTTGTCTTAAGGTCATTTATGAGAAGAAAATCAGCAGCAAAAACCAGCTCACGAACATTTTCTTCGTTTAGTCCTGCTTCGCCGGTGTAAATGTAATTCAGCAAGTCGTCCATGATGACTTCACCGAATCCTTCCAGCTCAACCACTTGTATAACGTCATCCAGATTCACTCCATTCAATTCACTTGTAAATAAACCAAGAAAGTACGGACTGCTCGCTGCTAGAATATTCCTGTGAGCGTGGAACTTCTGGCCTTCGACGATTAGAACTGTGTCACATAAAATCTTCTCCTTTCGAAAGCGATTCATACTTTTATATAATTTCCTTCGATAAGCATCGTCTACTGGGACAACATCTTTCTCCGAACCCTCTGACTCCATTGCCACGTTTTAAAAATTTTCCTATTAAAAACAATTTCTATTATCGCTAAAAAGGTTTCCCAAAATCCATCTTCAGATCTTCAAATCTATAAGCTAAAAATTCTATAGTTTAAACAATTTGAAAATTACCGAGATTCATAATATTCGTGATTTCAAAATCGATAAAAGCGAAAATTTCACGTTGTTTTCATCTCAGAAACACGTATACGTCAGCAGGTGGAAATCCATATTTGGAAGCGAATGTTCATTAAAATTCATTTGCATAAATTAATTCAGCTTGTTGAATCACGATGACAAAAATAGCTTCAAAAAACCACTACATCAGTCATTGATCATCTGATTTTTACATGACTTTAGTTTTTAAGTTTTTGTGTTAGTTTTGTTAGTTTTTTAAAGGTATTATTTAGTCAATTTTCGATTTGTAGCTAGACACGTTTGTATGCTTCAATTTCTATTGTTGAACATTTCGATTTTCTTTTGTTGGAGAACATCTTACCACGTGTCATTATTCGAACAATAAACCGCTCTAACAATGTCAAATATACTAGTTAAATAAGTCAAAAACAATGACAATAAAATATGGTTATATTTCTTTCCCTTCTTTAAAGAAATTCAACCAAGATTTTCGTGTCGAAAAAAATTTTTTATCAAACTTTCTTCCTCAATATCGAGTGAAGATAAACGAAAAAACAGTGAAAATATATAGTTACAAACTTTTTTTTCAACTTTTGGCCAAACTAATTATGGTCTAAATTGCCATATTAAACTGGACTTTTATTTATTATTTATACACCAAAAAGGTATTTAAAAAATAATACGTAGGAGGACTATAACCCCCTAGCCTCCCCTCCCACCACTAGTCTCCCGTGTGCCCTACCCCCCTCCTCTACTCCTATCTTTGTGCTGATTTTTCTAGCGATTTATTTATTGTCGATCCCTTTTATTTTGTGTTTTATCATAGGGAAATATTTCGTTATACGAGAGTAGTATTCGCTGGGCTGATGGTTTTCTCGTGGTTTACTCCATCACAGACAGAAACAGCTTCAACAACGCCATCCAGCTAGTGGAAGCAGTGTATGACGGGAAGGGGACGGATGAAGTGCACGTGGCTTTGATAGGCAATAAAACCGATCTGGAACACTTTAGAATAGGTATGTAAGAGCCCTGTCTGTCCCTGTCCGGCCCTGTCCCTCCTCTCCTCTCCTCTCCTCTCCTCTCCTCTCTTCTTGATCACCTTTCGAAAACGAGCATCTCAAACTTGGCTCACCATCAGTAATAATCCCCTTCACATTTCCCTACGCCATCTTGAAAGGTAGCCGTGCGTTTGCATCGAAGCGAAACGAACGGTGAGCTTGCAATGATATAGACCCTTTTTTAACACCTTAGACAATTATTCACATGTCTCTATCATTGCAAGCTCTCCGTTCGTCTCACTTCAATGCAAAGGCCAACTAAACCGTGAATGAGACTATTATCCATCTACGTCTTCTGTCCCATTTGTTACAGTGACTAAAGAAGAAGGAAAGTCAGCAGCCGCGCAGTTGGGTTGTATGTTCTTCGAAATATCAGCCGCCGAAAACTACGAAAACGTTCAAGTGGCTTTGAACTCGTTGTTCCGTAAAGTAACCATCCACAAGAAACTGATGATGAACGGGAAAGCGAAAAGGAAAACCTCTAGCTCCGAAAAGAAAAAATACGGCTTTGGAAATGGGTTATTTAAACGAAAAAATGAAAGGAAAAGTGTGCAGCGAAAGTTTGATTTCATCTGAAGCAAGTTACTTTTGATGGACTCATTCTTTCCCAGAATCCTCAAGAATTGACACGTGACCTTCGATCGACTCCTTCATACCCAGGCTCTTTCATTCGTAACCATGCTCCTGATGGGATTGTCACGTGACCTTCGATCGACTTCTTCATACCCAGGCTCTTTCATTCGTAACCATGCTCCTGATGGGATTGTCACGTGACCTTCGATCGACTTCTTCATACCCAGGCCCTTTCATTCGTAACCATGCTCCTGATGGGATTGACACGTGACCTCGATCGACTCGTACTATAAGCACACAGAATCCATTCGTACCCAACCTTTTCTCGCGATCATATGCACACTCATTCGTAATCAAGCTCTTTACTGAGTTAAACACCGACTTTATTTATCATTTCTTATACAAATGTTGCTGAGTCAGACTTCGAAAAATAAGGAAGCAACAATTGTTGACGTAATTTTCTTGAAAGTTCATTCTTACAAAGACTTTTTCTTCGAATTCTTACCAAGACAAGTAAAAAAAAAGATTGAAAATAAATACTTGACAGACTGATTAAACGAGATTTTGTCGAAAAAATGCAAGATGTTTGCGGTAATATATTCAAACTGGTTAAACAGGTAAAGCAAGTAGCAGGCGTGAAAATAAAAACAAGTGAAGCTGGTTAAGCCTGTTTTCCAAATGTGCGAATTGTTATCAAAAAAGGATGAAAGATCGTGAAGGTAGTTGGACAAACTGGTCAAACTTGTTTCATAAGTACAAGGATTAGTCGGAGCAGTCAAACCTGTTTTACAAGTATGCAGTAATGTGTGAAAAAAGTTAATTTAGAAGTTTTGCGAATAATATCCTTTCGAAGTGTAATATTTCAGTTATTCGATTTCATCTTTCCCAAAGCGTTCCAAACCATCTGATCGAACTTAAGCACAGTCGTCATGGTAGCCTCTCGGTCAAGACGGAGAAGTTCCTCAACAGGTGAAGGAAGTTTGTCGTTTTCCTGCTCAACGTCCCTTGGGGCAGTTTTCTGGAATATTCTAGCATCTTCCTTTTCATGCGCAACATTATTTTGAACGTGTCTCCTTCTTCGTCCATGCTTTCGTCTTTTCTTCTGCTTCTTCTTTCTCTTGTTCTTTCGTCTTCCGCCTCGTGGTTCCTCGACATCCTCGTCCAAGCCTTCTTCCTCCTCGCTGTAAACTTCTTGTTTTGGTAGCTGGTGAGCATTGGCCCCGAGTTGGTTCTCACTGAAAAGAAAAAACGGTTACTAAGACTTGAAAATACCTCTTGTCATTCTCGTGAGCCAGTTACATTTAGTTAGCGGACCACGCACAAGGCGCATGAGTAAATATCTAGGGTTGCATCAAGATGGTCACGGGATGCCTGTCACCCACTTTATTATTATGCAAATGTATTTTGGGTGAGGATAACATTCAAGTTTTGGATGAGAGGGAAACATTCCACGATAGGACAGGAAATGACGTCAAGGGAAACTAAGCAATAACGAATTAGCACGGCACGGAATATATAAGCTTATTAACTTACTATGCGTTGGATTGTCTAGTGTCTTGTAGTGTTGCTACAGCTGCAATGCTTGCCAAGATGGATCTGGCTGAACTAATTGAAATAAAAATAAAAGTATAAGTTGTAAAATAATATAAATATTTTAAGAGGGTGCCCTCGATAACCATCCATCCATCCCTTCCTTCCTTCCTTCCTGCCTTTCTTTCACACACGCCACCCAAAATGCTTGATTGATCAAAAGTCACGCTACCATTGCTCTCTCACTCAAACAAAAAACACCTCTAATACTCACGGTATTGCGTTGCCAAGGAGACTAGTGATGGTCTCGTACACATAACAACAAATACACCAACAACTGGATGGCTGTCCATTCCAAATGGCTTTGTACGTAAAATGTTCTAAGTACCTCCAAAGTCTGGCATCATGTCCTGAGTCTGTTCAAAGAAAAACGAAAAAAGAGAGAGAGCTCACTATTTAATGAAACGACCCGGAATATATTTCCAAAACAGTTGAACTTTTACTAGAATCACGGAATACTTTATTACATTTTTAGACGTAGTATAAATCCCAAATTCGTTAGTTTCTCATTATTTGTACATTATATTTTTGCATAATTATTTTAGGAGCCTGTATTTTATAACTTTATTTCTAAATATTTCAAATTTATATCCTTCAATCACCGATTAGCGCAACCCTTTTACTTTTTTTCTATTTTTGCATTTTGCTATTAGAGTGCTCGCACTAAACCCGTGAAACAAATACTAATTTTTAGTACTAAATAGTGATAATCAAACAATAGGAAACAAAGGATTCTGTATGAATTACTACTAATTAGTACTAAATATTATTCACGGGTTTAGTGCGTGCACTCTAACGCTTACGCCATTATTAATTTACAGCTGTCCGTCAAAAGGAATAAAAAATTTAAATATTCGCGCCAGCAACAAAGCAAGCCTAATACTGATGATCAATTGTTTTCTACGCCAACTTCATGAAAAGAATCCGTCAAATAGTTTTAAGTCCGACCGCGGTGTATTAAGCTTCATTGTTGTCAATATTCTCCCGGCTGATTTTGATTGATGTTCGTGTGTCTATTCCTGTGAGCAGAAATAGTAAGCCTTCGTTGTATGTACCTCGTGCTCTAGAATACCGTGGTTAGCTCAATATCTTCTTTACTTTTAAATAGCATAAAGTATTCATAATTCGGGTGCCTTGCGAAATTACTCATTTATAACACGCAGTTACAAGTTAAAAGCCTTGAGATTTGAGATGATTTGCAGTCCATTTAGGAGCAAGTAAAGCAGTTCAGCGTTTGTTATTGGTAAGTTTAAACGTTGAATTGTTTGCACTTTGAAACAAAATAGTTTTAGTTCTATAAGTCTTTTATTTATTATGCTCATATTTTTTAATCTATGGGACTGGTTTTCTTGATGAAAACACGATTACAATCTTTGCTTTACACGACTTAAAATACAACTATAGCTTAGCGAGTCTTACGCCGCAAACAATTTTCAAAAATTTAACTAAAATTAAAAAAAGTGAATTTCAGTGGTTAGAACTGGTAAGAAGATATTTTTTGCGTTTTTTCCGAGAAAATATCGACAGCTCAAAGCGACAAACATGCAAGGTTGCTCGTCTTAAACCTGCTGCAACCGCTAAAGATATGTTTTTCGGAACTTAGATGGTCAACAAACGCATGCAGTAAATGTATTATCGCACGCGATGCGATTCTCTGGTCACCAAAGAAAACAAAAATTTCAAACCTAATTTTTAGCAGTACTTACGGGGGTCGTAATCTCCTTCGTATGTGTGGTCGCCCTGTGTCATGTCGAATGGATAGTTATAGTAAATCCATGAGATTACCACCAGAAGAAGGGCCAATCCCAGGAGATAATATATCATCCTCTTACTGAAGGACGCACTTGCGTGCGATGCTAATTAGTGGCTAATTACGTCCATGACATCAAAAATGGTAACGTCATATTCTAATTAGATTCCGCGCGCGCGTTTTTACACAGGGTGACCATGACGGTTCTTGCTTAGGTTATGTTTCGAAGTGGGACAATCTGAGTCGAATAAAATTCTTTTTGGAGTTGTCGGATTTTTTTCTTAAAGCTTTCCTGCGCACACATTTATTTAAAATGTAAATCTGTTTTATATTTTGTACGAATGCTTACACTGTTTAAACTAAACAACATGAAACGATTTTTTTCCTTGTAAGAACAGGGAATGATTGCTTAATATTCCGAGTTGAGATTAGATTTAGAAGTTAATTTAAATTACCTGTCTACTTCCAGATTCTGTGTAACATCATGATTATCCAGACCCCACAAACTTCAATCCCGGAAAGTCTAAATTTGTTTAAGAACCTTGATTGAGTTTAGATTGCCGTCAAAAATGCTAGTAACGACCGCACGCGCGCGTCTGATTTTACCGCCAAAACCACAGAAACTCCCTGATTCTTGACCAAATGTCGAGTGGCCGGGAACTGACTCACGGTCTTTGTCGTTTCCGGTTCTTATTAAAGGTTAATTGGTATAAATAAGCGTTATTGGGATAAAATGAATTACTAGCCAAGGAAGGAAAAATTTCGAGCCAAGGTCAAGGTGAGCGAGGTTGCAGAGTTGTTTTTCGCTCGGGCTCATCTTGATGGTCGTCCGCAAAACCTCTTGGGATGCTTCTACATACTTCTCTAAAAGGGTGTAATCTATTCTATCAATGTACATGTGTTTTGTTTAATCAATGAATATAAAAGTATTAGTCAGCGGAATGGTCACGTGGTCTGAAATGTGATAAGATTGAGCCATGCTGAATGGATATATTACTTATACAATACTCAAGGGAATGGTCATGTGGTCTGAAATGGGACAACATTGAGCCATACATTAGTCCGGATAGTGTCCACTTCACATCCATCATATCACAAAAGAGCGCGTTGGTTCTCTCCCTTGATTCGAGGGTGTTTCTAGGGTTTCTCCGGTTTTCCTCCCTCCACAAAACCTAACAACAGTGTAACAAGCTAAATTCCATGTGAGCCATGCCCTGGCTTCCATGAGCCTAGAGGTTGTTTCAGAGTATCGATAAAATTTGTAGGTACAAGTTCACCGTTAAACTTGATTACACTTAAGATTGAACAGATGAGCTGGTGTTTATGGCTAGACGTAAACGTAGAAACATTTCACTGATGTAAAATAACGATCAATCGCGCAAACACCACAAGACAAAAAACGTCAATTTGACAGAATATTGATGCTGAAACAACAACACGAAAATTTATTTTCCGGCGGAGAAACTCAAGCATTTTGGAATTAAGAAATTCCTTCTTCGTTATCAGTTGGGTAATCTTGATTTTATTACCTCACTTCACTTGAGAAGATAATTGATGACAACAACAGCAGAGAAATTCCATTTTCAAGGATGAAAGTCTTCCGCAGAGACTACCAAGGTTGATGGTTTTGAACTTGGTCGTCACCTCCCACAACCAGCGGTGCTTAAGATCCTTGAGTCTAAATAGCAAAGAAAACTGATGCCGGACTAAGATATTTTTAGAGTCCTTCCGGCCTTAAGTAGTCTTACAAGTGCTCGGGTTTCTTTGGTAGCTTTATAAAAATACTTCCTCTGGTTACTGAGCTATGTAAAGGCAACTAGCACAAACCTTCTCGTAAACCCAAGCACAAAATTAATATCTCTGCATACTGAAGAGATACGTTGGCTCGAATAAGATGTTTCTTGCTAGGGCTAGCTTTATTATAAGTTTAAATATTATCCTTGCTGTCGCAGAGTCGACAATTGAAAATCAAACTTGCAGTGGAGAAGACTGCAAGCTCAACAGTAGAACAGAAGTTGGCAGAACACCACCACAACCAGGTACTTGAACATTTTTGTATTTGTATCTTTTAAAGATATTCAAACCCTTCTTTCCTCGAGGGAATAGTTTAAATTTAAGGCTGTTAATTTAGAAATATTAATGTGAAATCTCATTTAGCTTTGCAATGAGTCAACACGTTTTAAAGCTTAGCAGTTTAATGCAGATAACTAAAATTGGCTTCGAATTTTGCAAGTTATTAGTAATCTTGACCTCAAAACACGTCAATTTTTTATTGATTTAGAAGAGGTAGAATTATATGACCTGAGTGAATTCATGTTTTGTTTGACAAATCATCATCCATCAAGTCTCTAACTTGATCGGTAGCTTGAGCTATGCATTTTAAGTCGATCTTTTAGGCTTCAAATTCCGACATTTCTGCGCATTCATTCGAAGAGGAAAATCATACTTACTCACGAAATATTTAAAACTCTTACGACGACGAGAGGCCGAGAGATATCTTATTTTCCAAGTCAATTTTTATTTCAGGAAAAATGCTACTTTTGAGTCGAGGTTTTAGCATCTGGTCTGTCTTGAGTCAGACGACATTAGTCTGCATCCTTGGTGCGCTTTCTGACCTGAAAAAAGAAAATAGGTTTGATAGAATTAATGGGGATCTAGCCATATCTTCCACTCTGTCTGGTTACAGTGCTTGTCTGCATTTATGCGAACACTTAGTGACATCTGGTCTATTACTTGTTAATGAGCTTTAAATGATGCAGTCATTAAACATGAACTTCGCCGGTGAAGACGAAAAAATGATCGTCATCTTTGCAACGCGGACTTTTATAAAGCATAAATCAAGCTTAAAAACGAATTCACAATCTATTATTTCTGCATTCTAAGACTTCAAAATCGAGGTAGTTCGGAGAGAAACAGCAGTGAAATCTGAAAGCGCAATATGTATTTTTTCTTGTCTATCACTTTCGCGCTTCGGGCTAAACGTATCTTATACGACATTAATTGGTTATCAAGTTTAATAGAAGCTATTCTCTACGTATCGTTTTAAGCACCTATTAAATAACTTGAATTTCGAGTTCAAAATCCTTCATTCCTTAGACTTAAAAAGTGCGTAAACGAAAAGGAATTTGGAATATTCTCGTTAAAGGTGTTGAAAATTCGCCTGTTTGTCTAGAACACAGGAAAAATACTCCAAGAAAAAATTTCTCTATATTATTCCTTATGCGGGACATTTCTTGACTTGAAGTTTTTAGCTTTGAAGCTTGCAAATGAACTGGTTATATGACAAAAACAAGCGTTTATACACAATTTCGCGCATGAAAGATTAGAATGAATATTCTGTACTTTTAGTATTTCATTCCTTTGCTTCCGGCTTTTTAACAGTTTTAAGTGTGTRGTACAGCTTCTTTAAATCTACTGTTTGCAATTGATTTTTCTTGTCTCTTCTTTCCCTTTCCTCGTCGTGTTCTCGATCCTATCTTTCATTTCTGGACTTTCCATGTTATAATTTTTTATTTTTGCTTTACTAGTATTATTGGAATAGCTAAGTTTACGAAAGAAATTAATGCATTCTATATTCAATTCAACACGAGTTATCCATGCCCTAACTTAGATCAACCCAATTTTGGAGTATCGATAAAATTTGAAGGTTTAGGTAAGGTAATTATTATTCTTGCCAAACTTGGGTGGTGCGCGCTACAAATGCGCTACCTCTCACCATTGTAGCCGTGAGTTCACCTCGAAGTTACTCCCATGTCTTTTTAACCTTTGTAAAAGAAAGAAAAGAATAATACTCAAGGAAATGACGTGTGGTATAAAAGAAAACCAAGGTCAAGATCAAAGTGACATCATATTACAGACCACATATGGGCAACATATTTTAATTCACTTGGCAGTCCCTTGAGTATTACTTCTTTCTTTATGAATTTCGCTTGGATTGCAACTTTTTTATGGATAAGACTCTCACAATGAATCCTTCTCACAGGATGTTTAATTTGAAATGGAAATGTTCTGCGTACCATTCTCTTGAGTATTATTTCATTTTCTGTCTGCATCGGTAACATTAATTAGGTTGACTTAAGCTCACAAAGAATCCTCTGCACGGGATATAGTATAAAGAAAACATTACGCCCAAAAGCAACATGTGTATTCAGTATAAGGTGGAGTCGACAGAAAGGCGTGATGGGCGGGGATTTACCTAATTTATTTCCTAATAGTCGTCTTTACTTTTTGGATTGTTTTCCCATTTTAGACGACGTGCCATTCCCTAAACAATCTTGTATATATTACTTAGGAGACATCCCTGTCGCGACTGGTCACCTTAACCTACGCGCGCCGCGTCTATGTATGTGTTTTTATTTCTGGTTAACGGATTCCACAAGTCAGTCAGTTAGTCCAGGATTTATCCAAATCTCTTCCGTATTGCTAAAAGATTTATGTCAGGTTGTTTTTAAAACAATTAGCAGACAGGAAGGGTATTCCTAATGACGGAAATGCCTCGGTAAATCCAGATCTTAATGTTTTTAGAAAACACAGAGACTGGAATTTTTCTGATTCACGGGCTCGGAAGACAGCCTGTTTGGCGAAAAATAAATGTAACTCCGAGATAATCTGAACAGATATAGACTTCAAACTGATTTAAACACGAAGAACGCTAGAAGGCTCGCGCGACTGAAAATCTTTCTCAAACCCATGTTACCAGAGAAAAATTATTCGAATTATATTTTAGGGATTTTTTGTTTTATGATAACGAATATTTCCATGTACTGTTCAATGAGACACGATGTGCAGATGTTTCATTTGACCCCTGTCAGCGAGGGACCAGAATGACGCAGTTTCTAGAATGTAGTAAAATACCGTAAACGTGAGCTTGAGGGGAAAGCATTCCATTAAAGAAAATTCAAGTTTGCTGAAGCTAGCTTTAGTATATCCTGCAGCATGTTCAAAATAATGCACAACAAGACAAATTCAGATATTATTAATACATTATTATTGTATTAGACGCAGTTGAGAAAACTGATTTTCCATGAAATTTATTTTTTGCTGTCTCTCATTAAGATAAAAGGTGTAAAATTGGTATGCTTAAGATTCTGGGACGCATTTGTATGACAATCTGTTTTTCTTAGTCTTTTCCTTCCTCCCTTCTTCCTTCCTTCTTCATCCTTTCCTTCTCTCTCTCAAATACACATCCAAACTTCCTCAATCTGCGCGTTTTTCAATTTTCTAGTTTTTCTCACTTCAAACAACATACAAATGTTTCTGTATTTTTGCCCTGTGGAATCTCTTTGGACTATAGAATGCCACGTAAGCAATGCCATTACAATGACGCGCTTGGACCGGCATTACTTGATGTTATATAGAGTATCAATAAAGATGATTAAAACATGTAACATGCGTTTATTTGAAACTACCGCAATGTCGACAAAACCGCAATCAGTGGCACGTATTACCGCGCTTTGACCTCCATCGATAAACAGATAAAATACAATGACCGTACGTTTAAGTGTAAGTTTAATGAACAAACTGTTCTGCGTTGAGAATGTTTTGCATTAGTCCGGTAAGGAACAGGAATTACGGTGATTCTTAGCAAACGTGGTGCATTCTGGTCTAGCTTGGGTACAAGAATCTATCTATCATGCGTAATATTATGTAGCTTTTGCTTTTTCTAGACCAGGATGCACCCTTCATTTTATAGCTTAAAAAACCTTATTTTGTCAAAGCAGAGGAAGAAAATGAAGATACGCGGCTAATGGTTTGAAGTGAACTAGTGATTTGAGCGACATTCGCGAAAAGCCATTATTTTTCTCGTAAGATGAAAAATTAGATTTTGATTGCGGTAAACCTATTGATCCTAGCCGGAGGGACCTCTAGTACTGATACGGTCTTTTAATAGTCTTAATACCCAGATATTTAAACAAATGGAACTTATACGATGACATTTAGATAAGTTGACGTCTGAACACGATGTTGCGGTCGCGACGTGTTGGTGTGTAGATGTTATCGCTGTTGATCTTATTCAAATGTTTATTCAGGGCAGGAACAGACGCTGAATAATTATGACATTGATCAATATTTTTTATGAGTTCACAATCAATAAATTATTATAAATAATAAATAAATTATTAAATCATAACTGCAAGTCCGAGAGAGTAATTAATTAAAGGAATAAAAAACATGCAAAGACAGACAGACAGACAGACAGACAGACACACAGACAGACACAGACAGAAAGACAGACAGACAGAAAGACGGACGGACAGACAGACAGACAGACAAAAGTGCTTCACATTGACTTTCAATGTAATTTTCTTTCTGTTTTAGTAAAAGCAAATGATTTGAAATGCTGCGCTTGTGGACAAGCTACCTACAGGATGACATTCGTTGGTAAGTAGTACTGGAGAACTATAACCTTACCTCAAGTTAATTTTGTCCATCCCAACACATTAGCAGTAGCAGTAGCAGTAGCAGTAGCAGTAGCAGTAGCAAAGTCTTTTCTTTGACACTTTTATTCTTCGTTTGAATCAAGGAAAATGGAGTCGTCTCACACATCCACGTCATTTCCCTGGGCCAATGTCAAGCTGGTCAGCCCTGATTGGCTGTTCCCATAGCAACGAATATCACATGTGGAGATATGGTAATCTCGCGTCCCTTGGAGTTCAACGACTCGGTGAGTGGGGTTCGACGAGCAAACTAGAGGAAGAAATGAGAAAACAAGGAAATAAAGTTTTAAAGTAAGTATTTGATCAATTGGACTCGAACGTAAATGCATCAATTTGCGCCAAATCCACAGGAACCCCAACAATATATATATAATTAATGGGAAAAAGCATTTAGTCACACATTTCTAAGACTATCAGTGCCACAGGATAGTAATACTCTCTTAAAAAAACACTTTTTAAATTTATTTATACAATATATTTTTCTTATTTCAGTATAATAAAGATGCCTGGCCTATGGTGGGGTGTTGGGCGTTCAGTCATCGAGTTTCGAGCCGACCAGACTCACAGTTTACTTAGTGTTATGTCACGTATAGTACCGAGCCCGGACTGGTACGTGGGCGTTGACAGCCTGAACCTATGTCATGTGAACTGCACGTGGAAAAACGAAGAAACAGTTGATCTATTCCCATTGGATGCAGGTATGTCACGTGATAATTCTTACGCTCTTAATTGGATTGAGTCACATCTGACCCATTTCAGTCACATCCAATTCATCTCAGTCATGACATCCAATCCATCTCAGTCATATTCAATCCATCTCAGTCACATCCAATCCATCTCAGTCACGTACAATCCATCTCAGTCACATCCAATCCATCTCAGTCACATCCAATCCATCTCAGTCACATCCAATCCATCTCAGTCACATCCTATCCATCTCAGTCACATCCAATCCATCTCAGTCACATCCTATCCATCTCAGTCGCATCCAATCCATCTCAGTCACATCCTATCCATCTCAGTCACATCCAATCCATCTCAGTCACATCCAATCCATCTCAGTCACATCCAATCCATCTCAGTCACATCCAATCCATCTCAGTCGCATCCAATCCATCTCAGTCACATCCAATCAATCTCTGTCACATCCAATCTATCCCAGTCACATCCAATCCATCTCGGTCACATTCAATCCATCTCAGTCACATTCAATTCATTTCAGTGGTTTCGATTTAGGAATTGAGATATCTTACTTATCGTCGCAAAATATTTTTCATACCTGTTGTCTTTCTTTTCCAGGAACAGACGATGGAATTAACTTTATATCCGTGAACGCCAGATCCAACCCTCAGCAGCCAATCAGGAGAATCGATACACGCCTTCACAATCATCCAATGTCTTCGTTCTATTTACCTGACAATGACGCTATACGTCCTTTTGCGCAGATCAAGATAGAACGGTTAGGAGTCAGCGGGTCATGTTTAAGGAGTAATATGAAAGGACCTTTCCCGCCAAAACCTGGTAATTGTAGCACCACACTCCACCTTCGAAATATCTTCTTACCCCATCAATTTATCCATCTATTTTTTCATCCTCCTGATTACTCTTAATTCCATACATCCATTTTATCCATCAATTCATCAATGCATTCATTCAATCTTTCCATCTTTCCATCCTTCCACAACCCATCTATCTACCCACAGACCCACCGACTCACCGACCCAACAATCGATCCTTTGTCCATCCGATAACTCGCACACGCACGCACACACACACGCACCCATCCTTCTCTCATCCGTCTATAGATGACTTGAATTATAGCGTCATTTACTGCTACCGGAATCTCTTGCACACCTTTTTTGTTAAGTCAATTGTCTTACTATTTTCATGAGGAAATACAAATTGGAATAAGAAAGAAAATTCGCGAGGAATTTTAGTAGTGGTAGCTGTAAAATGACGCCATCATTAAAACGGCCTATTGCCTCTTCTATTCATTTTCTCCCCCTTCTTTTTTTTTTTTTTTTTTTTTTTTTTTTTTTTTTTTTTTTTTTTTTTTTTTTTGTCTAAAACTGTCTTCTAACTCTCCAATCCTTGTTCATATATCAGTATTATATTTTAATACCTCTATTTTTCTCCGTTTTAATCCAGCTCGAATAGATTGTCAGGTCTCTCGGTGGTCGTCATGGACACCATGTTCTGTCACGTGCGGTCTGGGGAAACAAGTCCGTGGGCGTGACGTCATAGTTCAACCAATGCATGACGGGATACCTTGTCCGAATTTATACGACTACAAAATCTGTGATCTCCAAACATGTGATGGTGAGACTAATTTTAACGCAGCCAGTTTATGTTATTTGCAGAACTAACTTCATCATTAATGCATGTTCTGGTTTTTCCAGATAATAATAATAATAAATGTTTGGTATCTGCCTGGTCAACGTGGAGCAAGTGTACTGGAACTTGTGGGATAGGATTCAAAGTGCGCAAGCGCACAATAATCCGCCAACCAGCTTTGGGTAACAAAACATGTCCAAAACTGATCAAGAAAAGGCGTTGTCGTTTATCTCCTTGTCAAAAAGACAGAGGAAGAGGTTTGTATTTTTGTGCCTTTTTATGTTTTTATTCTTCCTGGTCACCTTTTTTGCTTACATTATTTTAACAGACGAGGTCGTTTAATAGACTTTTTCTATCTCTTATGCTCGAGGGTATAGTATACTCACGCACAGACGAACTGTGCCGTGCCGACCGTGCCTACTCCTTGTCCGGGTATTTTGATTGGACAAGCACTGATGTCGCGCTCTGTGATTCGTTTAAAAGATGTCATCAATTCCGTGTTCCATGAACGTGCCTCGTGTCATTGTGCTTCACAAAATTTACTCTCCAGGCATGCATACTAAAAAAAAAAAGCTAAATAAGACTATTTAAAATAAATAAATTATAGCGCCCTTGTTCGATGAGGGTAGCACTTAATACTGCCTAACAAAGCACCGACCTGCATGGAAAAATCCCTTGAATCATCTGAGAAATCCAACTAGAAACTGTACTCGCTTACGACACCCGAGGGCGCAGGAATCAAACCCGCGGGTCGCATCGTCGAGATGCACTGTATTTTACACTTGATTCTCGTCGTATCTGTTTTTCACATTTTCACATCTCGTATTTTATTTTCAGCATCAGCAGCCGATTGTGTTGTATCGGCCTGGTCTTCGTGGTCAGAATGCAACAGACAGTGCAACCGAGGGAAGAAAAAACGAACAAGACAGATATTAAACAAAGCAAAAGATGGAGGGAGAAGATGCCCTCGACTGCAAGAAAAACGCAAATGCCTCGTTAGAAAATGCCCGAAAAAATAAATTAGTTACAAGACATCACGATAAAACCGCATAACAGGTTGTTACTAAAACAGGGAATGGGGAATGACCGGGAATGGGGAATGGCAGACTGGGACGAACGATCAGCGGTATTACCTTAGTTGCGACAAGAACAGTCATAAATTAGCTGGATATGAATCTAAATACTAAAAGTAATACTTACTGATTATCAGTCTCCTTCTTATCGAACATTTTTAGTACGATTACAAACCATTGCCGTGGAATATTTCACAAATGTTTCATTATAAAACAGCTAGATTACAAGCGTAAGCGCCATGACACTTTTCAAGGGTAATACCGCTGATCGCTCGTCCCAGTATCCCATTCCCCATTCCCGGTCATTCCCCATTCTCCATTCCCTGTTTTAGTATCATCCCACATGAAAATTAAGCGGATAGCTGTTGTTTTCTTTTCACACATTCCATCTTGAATGGAAAAGTTGTCGAACAAGCTTGACAAAACCCTAAAAACCTATATATTCTACTTAATATCAAATACTATTTATTGTTTTGCAAATAATGAGTAAACGGTAATAAATTGGCGAAGAAGCCAAAAAAACTAACTTTAATAATTTTAAATTTAAATTCGTACGAGAAAATTTGTAGAGAAAAACTAGAGAGCTTTTCACTGACCGCTTCACTGACCCTCCTGCGACAAGAAAAATGACAGACAAGGGTTTTCGTACCCATGTAAAACCAAATCAATATATCCTCTTATATTTCGTTTCTTATCAACATACTATCTATCTCAAAAGAAAGCAACATGCTCAAAGTTTTCAAAACTTTTGAATTTATGGAAATCACTTACATACAGTGAGGAGAAATTCAAGATTTTGTTTTAGAACTCCTTAGTTGACCTGCAAAGAGCAATCATAAGAGAATGTWTGGGAAGCAAACAGGATTTTTGACCAATTTTTTACCGGTTCGATATTTACTCCAAAACAGGATTTTCTTGAACGTATTTCATAGTTATTCGATTTCCCACAATTAAAAATGAGATGCCAAAAGAAGAAGTTGCATTTTTCAATGACCCCTTTACAAGGCTCAGTGTAGAATCCARTAACAAAAATGGCAGACAAGGGAATAGGAGCCCAACCAAACCATGGCTTAATCCTCTTTCATTTCTATCTGAAAAGGAAGCCAGATGATCATAGTTTTCACAACTTTTTAATTTAAGGTTTTAACTGTTTTAGAGCCAGAGAAATTCAAGATTTTGGTTTACCATTCCTTCCCTATCTGATGTCTATTATCGGTTTAAAATGTCTCCAACTTCGTTTTAAACTTGTTGTTCGTCGYTTCGTCCATGATGAGTTTGGCGTTTAGAAATCCATCCTCACTGGCCTCGATTTAGTGTAAGATGTCTTCGTGATACAACCAACTGGAAGGATAAAGAATAATGTGCATGACTTGTGACTGAATGKTGTGTTTTGAGGAMAAGACTATATCCCGGGCGCAGAGTGCGTTTCACGGCYCCCTCACAGCCCAATTTACATACATTTACTGTATTTKACATGTATCACTCTCCGCCCGGGATGTAGTCCTCGTCCGTATCATGAATCTTTCACTATGAAAAACTACTTAAAGCCACTTTTTTTAATTCCCAAAACTCAAAGCATATGAAGAGATCATAACRAAGGGTACATTCTGTGTGACTGTRAAAAACGCAAGGTATTGACTAATCCAGTCTTTATAGTAGTATAGTTATAAACTTGTTCTGCATTCACAGAGTCAGTTCTCATGCTCACTACCAATGCAATTATTTCTGACCAATTTTTTATCAGTCCCATATTCTTTCCAAAACAAGATTTGCTTTATCGTATTTGATAGTTATTCGAGTTCCCACAATTAAAAA